>BDDC01000003.1:66899-158069 GCA_001662425.1 Chlamydomonas sphaeroides
TCATGCCGCCGCCCCCGTACGCTAGCACCACCACCCCGCCCCAGCACACCACCACCCGCGCGGCATCGCCCCTGTACCTCTGTGCCTCCCCCACGCCCCCACCCGGCCCTCCGGCCCGGCCCCACTGCCCCTCTCCCCCGCTGGCCGCCCAGGCAAGCGCGCACGCACTTGTGCGCCTCGATGCGCTCCAGCAGCGCGCCGCCCTCGCACAGCTCCATGACCAGGTGGATGCCGTCGTCGTCCTCGAACACGTCCCGCAGGTTGACCGCATCCAGGCTGTAGCCCAGCTGCTGCATGATCTCCACCTGCAGGTGCGGGACGGGCACGGGATGCATGGAGCATGATGGTGGGTGAAGCGGCCCGACAGGATGCGCGTGCCGGACCGGGCCAACAGATGCGGTACCGCGGGTGGAGCGCACTGCACAGAACTGCGCATAGGTCTGATCACCGGCCCGTATCAGCAGGAAGGGGAGAACCCGGCGGCAGCGGCACCGGCCGCACCTCTGTCCGCAGCTTGAGAAGGTAGCGCGGCGTGGGCAGGCCGCGCTTGGGGACCTTGGGGATGGTCTTGACGGCGTTGATGCGGCCCGTGGACTTCTCCACGCACTCGCGCACCACGCCGAAGCTGCCGGCGCCGATAACGCGGCCCAGGTGGTACTTCTCCTGCGGTTGCGTCGGTCGTGGGGTGGCGGGAGGGCACATGTGTCGTGAGGGGCGAGTCTTGGGCAATGTCAGCACGTAGAGCCTGACCCAAATGACCGGTCTCGCCGAATGCCAATTGCAGCTTAATCCGCATAGTTGGCACCGCAAGCGTGCGGGTGGCGATGACCGCGGGTGTGTCAGGTGCATGACTAGGCTTGCACGCTAGCCTGCGCCCCGCCCTGTCCCTCCCTGGATTGGCGTGATCCGCTCCCAATCTCTGGTAGCAGGCAGCAGGCCAACACGACCTTACTCCTTTCCTACTGCATGCACCCACTGCCTCTCAACTCCCAACTGCACAGGCTGAGCAAGCGGGAAGCAAGACCCAGGCCTCCCTGCTGTCACTACCCGACCCACGTGCCACCCGTCCTCCCACGTACCAGCAGATTACGGGCATACCCAAACACGGTTGTGACCTGCAGCGCATGAGATTGCAATGCGGAAGGACAGAGTTGCACGCTTGGCAGCCAGCGGGTGTCGGCATGCGACACGCATGTGTAACGGTTCACTGTGGCAAAGCTCTTCGAGCATGACTCATTCCCCTAATGGGACAGGGTTGGTGCTGTGGACTCATGGACCCTGTCGGCAGGCTGCGGGCTGAGAGGCTGCAGCCGCTCCGGTACTTCGCACCATGTGGGGCTCCAGCTCGGTACGCCCCGGCAAGCGCAGGACGCCCTCATCGCTTGCCGACGCGGTGTAGTCCGTCGAGTGCGCGATCACCGCCTTTCCACGGGCCGTTACGAGCTGCCACGCAGCCGCTGGGCGCAGCACAACTGCGGTGGATGCGCTCCTGCCGCTGAACTCCGCCTGTGCCGCGGCCGTGGCCTGCGTGACCGTTGCTGAGGCAGCACCGCTGGGTGTTTGCCGCACTGCGCCATATTTACTGGCGACCGGCGTGACGGTCCGCCCCTGCGACCTTTGCTGCTTCGTGCTGGGCCCACGCTGCTGAGCTTGAGGGCCCTTCATGGTTCCCGCTGCAGGAGCCGTGGCTGAGCTGCTTGCAAAGGGTGTAAGGTCTGAAGTGAGCGAGCACCCTTACCCAGCGCTTGCTATCCTTCAATGCTGCTGTCTATAGTTGGTTGCGTAACAAGGATAGATGAGGGAAGGTGCGGTGTGCTCACTGAGGACCCGAGTCGCGTGCTAAGCTTGCAAGGTGACAAACTGATGTGTGCGCGTCTATCTATGCTTGTGGCTATAGAATGCAAAGCGAAACCGCTGCTGTGTGATAGGTGGAAATGCCGGATGCATGCGCTTCTCAGGTGCGTGCCGGTTCGCAAAACCCTGGCCCCCCGTCCCGCCCCGACAACACTTGACGACCATGTTACGGACAACTTACAGGAGCCCCACGTCCCAATTTGCAAGGAGCTCGACCTTCGCCTGGTGGCCGAAGTCCCCCAAACGACCACAGCAGTCTCCCCTGGACCACAGCAACCCAAGACGGCTAGACGGGCAGGGACGGGCTGGGTAGCTTCGCGCTTACGTGCTTTCCCCGTCTTTCTGCCCATATGCCCTGCGCCCTTCGGGCGAGGTTGGAACCGCGACACAAACGCAGCAATAAGTGGGTGCCAGATACCTCATCGGTTACATGTAAGGCGGCATCCACGCGGCGGTGCCCTGCACCCGCAAAGGCGGCAGCCAAACTCAACACGAAGGCAACCGCAACCGCACAAGCTGCTCTTAGCGTCACTGGCCCAACAGCGGTAACAGCCGACTGTACTTCAACTCGACAGCGCCACCGCATAGCATGCGCACTTTACCATGGAACTGCTGCACACTGCTGCAAGTTCAGGGGCCCGCGTCCTGCTAGTTGCTGCTAACCCACCAAAGACAGGGACCTGCATGAACCCTCACGTTCACACCTTCCGTCCCTGGCTTCACGGTTTGTCCTGCACCCATTCCCTTTTGAAGGCCTACTTGCAGGCCTCACGCTCTAATGAATTCACGCTGGTTATACTGTAGAAGGCCTCAGTCGCCACCAGAACCTCCCCCACCACCTGCCGCAGGGCCGCCGTAATCTCCCGGCCGCGTCAGCGGCGCCGCAGCCAGATGGCGCTGGTGATCAGGAGCCCACGCCATTCCCGGTATCGCAGCGCATTGTTGCTGCGGCGCAGGGGTCCAGCTGCAAGCAGAGGCCAGAGCAACGCCCGCATGTGTCGGCTGAGGGGGGACTGCTGCTTGCGGGGCTGGGGCGCCGTTCCGCCAGGGCGTTGGTCCGGGTTGGGGCTGCGGAGCGGCACTAAAGCCATGACTAGGTTGGAGGCCAGGGCCTTGCGGGTGCTGCTGAGGAGCGGCTTGAAGTGGATGCTGCCCACCGGCGGCTCCCGGGAAGGTCGTCGGAGGCCATGCGTGGAGCGAGGGCCCAGGGGGAGCTGCTGCGGGCGGCTGCCACAGTGAAACAGGCGGCGCCGGATGCTGACTAGGCTGTAAGCTGTGTACGGGAGCTGTGGGGTGGAGAGGGAGGTAGGGAGCGGGAGGGGCATGTGCGGCGAATGTTGGTTGGTTGGTGGCAGGGATGCGGTCTCGACGCTGCCTTGCAGCACCCAAGGCTTGCCGCGCCGTACATAGCAGCAACCCATGCTGCTGCTCGGCTCACAACACGTGCCGTCGTTGCATATGGGTGAGCCTAGGGGGCCCTCCCGCCCCGTGCAGGTCCGTGCCACGTCGAGGCTCACCCGGCTCCTCATCCATGCGCTGCGCGTCGCCGTCATCGTCCGAGATGAGGTCTGGCAGGTCGATGAAGGTGAAGTCAAGGTCCTTGCACAGTTGCGAGACCGGGTCGGGAGCATGGTGCCCGCGCGGTGTGCTCATGGCACGCTATTCTGCGGGTGGCGTGCTGCCTCTTGGATAAATATGTTTTGATGTGTTGAAGATGCTGGGCGGGTACGTGGTCGCGCATGGATTTGCAGCGCGAGGAGCGAGAAACGAAAGGAGGGTCTGCATCGGCGACAGCCTGCCGAAAGACCTCGCCGACGACGCCTCCGCCAAAGCGTCCATAAAGCTCCACTACTCGCACTTCTGCTGATTGCGGTGCACTTCAGTCTCCAGAGCGTTGTGTTGGCCATGAGCGCCGCTGAGGCGCGCTCGCTCTTCCGCGCCTTGCTTCGCGCGGGCAAGAGCTTCCCCAACTACAACATCCGCGAGTGAGGGCCTTGCCGGCGCACGTCCTCTGGTACTCGTGCGCACCGCCACACCCATCCATCCTACAACACCCCGACACCCGTGATGCCCCCAGATACATCCAGCGCCGCGCGCGCGAGGGCTTCACTGAGTCGGCCAGTGTGAAGGACCCTGCGGTGGTGCAGTCCCTGTTGCAGCGGGGGCGCGAGGAGCTGGAGGTTGCGAAGCGCCAGTCGGTCGTGTATGGCCTGTATGGCCGCAAGTTCAAGAACGTCCTGGTAAGCTCCAACGCCGAACAATCGGCACCTTGGTGTTAACTGCGCCGGGCATAGGGCTCCGTGCCCAGTGCCGCGGCTGGGCCCGTGCTCCTGCGGTGACACGGGGCGGGAGGGGAACGGCACGGTGCGCTTGCCACGGTGAGGGCCTGTTCAGTGGTCCAGACCACGTCTATAAACGCAACGCCCTCCATACGCGTGGTGTCATACCTACACGCGCCGCGTCAAACCCGTTCCCCGTCCCCTGCTGCGCCCCTGCCGATCAGGAGCTGGACATGGCCTTCAAGGCCGCCTCGCCCGCCGGCGCCAGCACCAGCGCATAGCCGCCCCAGCGTCAAGGCTGGGCACGGGCCCTGAGAACAAGCATGTGACGTTGTGGCGTTGACCATGTGAGCTGGCCATCAGCCGGGGCTCTTGGTGCATGGAGCAGGGCGTCGCAGCGGTGTCAGCCGGTTGCCGTTGGCGTTGAGCGGCCGGCGGCGCAGGAGACACGGCGCAGGCTTTGGAATCACGCGGTGACAGGCAGCGAGCCAGGCGGCTTGGTTGACTGGGCCTTGGGGCGTGGGCCGGAGGCCTGAGAGGTTGGAAGTGGGCCATGGAATGGCTGCATGCGGAGGTGGGGGAGAGCGCGGTGACAATGCTTGCTCAGCGAAAGGCACGTGGCGGGCTAGATAGCGGGTGGCGGTCGGCAGCTGCCGCAAGGGATGAAGGTTGGTTGGGGCTTGTACCGGTAGTTGGCGCGCATGGGCTGGGCGTGCAGCGGTGAAACGGACTGCGGCCCGCAAGTTGACGGTGCAGGGTTCGCTGCGCAGACAGCCGCAGGCCATGCGCACCTGATGGAGCGCTGCTAGCACAGCTGCAAGGTATCACAGCCTCCCTACTTTGGCATCTGGCCCTCCCCGGACGGAGTGTAGCCGTGATCCCGTGGAGGGTTCTGACGGCCCGACGGGCAACGTGCGTGTGCTGGGGGGGGGCATGCAGTACGGCTCATGCAGGGGCCGGTGTGACCCATGTCGCCTCATGACCAGCACGACCGGCGTACTACGTTACTGGATAGACACCTGTCACTTCATATGCACCCACTGCTACATTAGATGGACCAGCTGTTGCCCTGAAGACAGTTTTTGGCACACGTTCGCACACCACCTTGAACGTGCGCAGCTCCACGGTTGCGTGCCGCGTGCCCGTGTTTTCGGCTTAGGAGGCCTGCTCGTCAGCTCGTACGAAGCTGACATGAGTGGTCCTGCATCAGCTGCCCTGCCTGCAGTGGGAGGCATAAGCCAGGTCAGTGCATGCGGCATGTCCAATGCTGCAGCCTGGGCTGTCAAGTAGCTCATGGTGACCAGTTCCATTTTTAACATGCAGCAACTGCGTCCTTTTGCAGGTTCAACGTGCCGAGGGAGTGCTGGTGCCGGGTCGCCAGCCCGCGGCAGCTCCGCGCGAGGTTCAAGCCCCACCAACGAATGTGGCTCTCCCTGTGAAGAACAACGCCATACTAAAGGAGTCGCTCGCAGCTCTCAAGGACTTTCGCGCCATGGTGGACGCGGAGCTTACAGAGTCGCCTAAGCAGAGTCCGAGACAACAGCACGCATAGACATACATACAGTCTAATAGTCGACACTAAGTTGCAGCGCTTACAACTTGCGCAAGTTCCACTTTGCAAGTTCCGCCTTGGGCGGCCGAGGCAGCTCCGACGGAGTCGATTGACATACTGCAGATTATGGCAAGCTGCTGAGCAGCTAGCATAGCACCAGCTGTCCGTTAAGCCTGCGATCGCGCGCCAACCGGCCCATTCAGCGTTCTGTTTTTGCTGGCCGCATCTCCGGCATGCCGAAGCGCAAAGCTACAGCATCGGACGCGGCGGACGGGGCGCCGAAGTCCGCAAGCCGCGGCAAGCGTGCGCGCAGTGCAGCCGGTGCTGGCCCCAGCTCAGGTGGGCTTCTGCGGCCGCTCGGTTCGAGGGCTCTGGCGCACAGGTCCCTGCCGCCATGCTGATGTCCCTCACACCCCTTACCAGGGCGCTACCTGAGCCGTTCCTGCGCTGGCGTTGGCCCAAGCAGCCTCTGACGCCCGACCCTGTTGCCGCCACGCCCCGACGTTTTTGCAGCTGCCAGCCTTGCGCAGCAACAGCTCGCGGCGCTGCAGCATCAAGGCGATGCGCCTGACCCCGAGGACAGCCATGGTGGCGAGGAGAACAGCGAGGACGATGGTGATGGTGCTGATGAGCCGGGGGCCAACGATGCTGGCCAGCCTGCGGCCCCACCCAGCCTGGAGGCTGCGGCCAAGGCGCTCGTCGCACTGACGGGCATAACGCTCGACAGAGCCACCACGGCTCTGCGGGAAACGCAGCCGGACACCTCGGGCCCCGCTGCCGGGCCGGGGCTGCTGCAGACGTGGCTTGAGGAGGCGCAGATCTGGCTGGCCTGCAACGCCGAGGTGCGGCCGGGGCCTGCGCGCGTGCGATGGGCTGTGGCATGTGGTACTGTGAGGGGCGCCATGGGGGTAGAACAGGAACAGGGTGTTAGAGGGCGCAAATCCCTCCCTTGGCGCATCGTGGTCATCAGGGCAGCGCAACTGCACGTGACACCGTGCCCTACCCAACTCAGGTTGAGGCGGAGGTCGCAGACATCCGGGTAGCCATGCAGGAGTCGCTGCAGGCTTACGAGGCCACCAAGGCGGCAGACGACCTGCCCCTGCCGCAGCGCCCGCCCGAGTGGCTCGCGGCGCGCTTCTCCGGGCGGCCGCAGGACGGCCCTCCTGGGGCGCCTCGCAGCAGCGTGTTCGCCCGGCTGGCGACCTTTGCCTGCCCCGCCGCGCTCTTCCCGGCGGAGGACGGCAGCGGTCCCTCGTCCGCAGCGGCAGCATCCTCGTCGGGCGGGGCGTGTGGCCACAAAGCGGGCCTGGTCAAGCTGGCCGAGCTCGAGTGCAAGTGCCGCAGGTGGGTGGGCGAATTGAGGTGGAGCAGGGGTTGGGACGGAGCGAGCGCCCGCCCTGGCACGGCTGCGACACCTGCGGTTGCGCCATTGCACGCTGCTGAGTCCGTGCTGCCTCTGGCCAGGTCACGCGCTCGCCCTGCTGCTGCGCCGCCCAACGCTGGATGCGCGGCCAAGCGCCCGCTGCCGCAAGCCTCATGCCAACCTTCCTTGCTGCCGTCCGCCCTTCTACTTTACTGTCAGGTGGTACCCTACCCGCGGCACGGGCCGCTTCTGGGAGCAGCTGGCCGAGGAGGTTGCCCAGGCCGCAAAGGGCGCGGCACCGCAGTCGCCGCAACTGCTGCAGCAGGGCTGGATCGGCTGCCTAGCCGGACCCCAGGGCTGCGCCACCTGCGCCGCCGCGCTAGGCCAGCCACCGCCACCGCCCGCTGCCTCGGGCGGCGCGGCGGCCGCGGCTGACGGCGCCGGGCCGTCGACGTCAGCGGCGCCCGCGGCGCCGCCGGGGCCTTCCCGGTCAGCGCTGGCGGCTGCCTCGGCCTTCGCTGTGCTTGAGGCTGTGGGCTCGCTGGCGTGTCTCCGTGCTGACGAGGTGGAGGCGGAGGTGTGCAAGATGCCGGGGGTGTCGGGGCAGGTGCCGGATGTGTTTGGGCGGCACGACGAGCCGGCCGGGGACGAGGGTGCTGGTTGCGAGGGCGATGACGGGGACGAAATCGAGGTGCTGGAGGCCACACCGGCGGCAGGGGCAGCGGGGCGGAGGGGGGAGCAGGTAGAGCAGGTGGAGCTGTGAGCGGGGCAGGAGGGGGCCTGTGTGCATGGGGGCTAGACGGTTCCGTGCTGTGTCGCGGTTTGCGCCCTGTGTGCACGGTGTGCTGTGAAGTGCGACCGTATTGCAACGCAACCGTCTGTTGGCTTCGCCTAGTTCAAAGTGGGACCGCTTGGGAGGCTGGAAGGATGCTTCAAGAACACTGTGGCTTCGGATGTGGTGTGCTGTTGCCGGTATGGGAAGCAAGGGGAGGCATGCACAAGGCGCAAGTGTTGCCTTCAAGGTGCTGCTCCTCGCCTTCGCATTACCAATATCCACGATTGTCCTTCACGTTATGGGGGCGAGAAAGTGAGAGGGGCTGCAGACATGCCATGGTCGTGTGTCCCGCACAGTGTCGGAGCTGCTAACACCAGCATACAGCCATGTACCCCACTGCGCATCCTTGTGCTTGATGTGAACGCCGCTTGTGACGGTCCTCAGGGGCCGCAGACAGCAGCCGGGGCCGTTCCTCAGGGCTCCCATACGGCAACCGGGGCCGTTCCTCAGGGTAACCATGACGTGGCCGGCGCCGGCGCCGATCTTGGGGTTCCGGTGGCGGCGACGGCCGGGGTGGCCGTGGCCGGCGCGGCGGGGATGACTACAGAGTGACGGCGACATCCATGCTACATCACGCTAGGCCTACATCATGCTGCATCAATGCTAGCGCCGTCAGTATCAACATAGGTGGATAGACGTCCCCTCAGTTTCAGCAGCGGGCTGAACTTCGCGCGGCTGCCGAGGGCCCCGTTGCCTCGATGGGACGCGTAGAGAGGCTGTAGTAGTGACGATACCCTGTGGCCGCTGGGTATCGTACTGATATGCGACACATTACGGTGCTCCCCTTGCGCGTCCTAGCGTCTGTTGCCGTCGTCAGCACGTTGGCAGAGGCGCTTCATCCTCTAGGGTACTTGCAACAACAGCTCAAGCGGCCGACGGCCAGTGCCCAGCACCTGCCTGCTGCCACGTGCTGGACGTGGCCCGATCGCAGCAAGAGCTATACACCCTACAAGGACCAAGCTCATTATGCAGTGTGCGTGCAAAACATTTAGGCCCTTGTCCTCAGGTTCACCCTACGCCTCAGTCCAGACGCATCGTCCGCCACATCCTCCAGAAAATGCGCAGCTCCTGCGCCGCCTTGCGCAACAGCCGCGCGGCTTGGCTGGGTTGGGGCGGGCGCTCGTGAGCGCCACTGCTCAGCGCCGCGGCCCCGGCACTGCGGCACGGTTCAGCCGTCGGCGCGTCATAGCCCCATCAAACCCCAGCCAAGCCGCGCCGGTTGCCGCTTGCCACCCGTCTTCACACCGCCCACATGGTTTGAGCTGCATTATAGCACGCCCGAGCCGCCGCCGGCGCTGTCGCCGAGCGCCCACATCAACCCGTGGGTCGTCCTGGCGCTGCGGTCAGCGCAGCGCTAGCAGCCAGCCAGTCGGCCGCAGCTCGCACATGCAGCACAAGCCGTGGGCCGGGGGATAGACGGGGGATGCGGAACCTGACGCCCCATGGGAGCCAGCCGAGGCAGGACGCCGCCAAGCCGCTGCGTGCGGTCGCCTCATGTTGCCGCCACACGAGGTGGCGGCGCAGGCCACCCGCAGCGCCTGGCAGCGAGGCAAGCAGCCGCTTCCACGGGGCGCCGGCGCAAGACCCCAGGGCTGCTCCCCAGGCCCTCATCGCCTTGTGCCTCCGCCACCACGTTCCTACCTCACACGCCGCCAGCCCAGCCTGGGAACGCGGCCCCCAGAAGCGCCACGGCGCCCGCTGCCACCTGCCGCACTTGCCGCACGCCTGCTATCCGCCGTGACCCCACCCTGTGTAGATGGGTCAGCTTGGGCTCAGGCAGACGCAGCATTTCAGCAGTCGGCGCGGTACGCCGTGGCCTCTAGGAGCCGCCGCTCCCAGGGGCACTAGCGTCAGCCGCCCCGGCGGCCGCAGTTGCGGGAGCTCTTGAAGCCGCCCACGGGGCCGGAGCCGTTCAGCGGGCTCCAGCCAATGTCGTCGCCTGCGACGTGACACAGGTGCGCACGGGCGGGACCCCAGGAATTTGGACCGATCCGGCCACACACGGTACGGAGGTCCAGGGGCCACAACAAGTACCGGTAGCTGTCCGCGGGCGAGCCGGGCGGCACCTCGCTGCTCACGTCCCTGGGGCGCGCCACCCTTCCGTCGCCGGCCCTGATAGTCCTGGGCTCTCGGCGGATGACGACGTCCTACTCACTCTTGCCGGGGTTGGGCAGGCCGCTGGGTGCGCCGCGGTTCATGAGCTCCTTGGCCGCAGCCACGCGAGCGCGCTCCTCCTGCGGGCAGGAGGTCGGCCGAGGCGGCAGCGGCCAGGTCGGTGAAGGCTCGGGATCGCGACCGGGCCGGGGCGGCGCCCGGCAGCCTCGCACGCCGCGGGTGACGCGCAACGCCCGGAGGAGCGGGCGGACCTGTGTCCTTGCTGCAAGCCAACGGCTCCAGCAGCGCCTCCGGGGGCCGACTCACCGCCTCGTGCTTCTTGCGGGCCTCCTGGATCTCCTCGAAGGCCTTGGCCTTCTTGCTGTACTCCGCCTGCGGGTGCGACACCACCGCAGCGTACGGCAGAAGTTACGGCGGGAGCAGGACGGCAAGAGCCGCGGTTACGGAGTCCCAAGCGTGCGAGATGGTGGCTTTGGCTATGCCAGGGCGTGGGGTGTACGGCTTCTGCTTGGTTCCCCAGCACCCAACAACGCAGACCGCCTTGCCTGCATTGCCTCAAGCGCGCGCGCCCGGCGGATGGCCAGGTTCATTGCTTGCTCGGAGCCTGCGGCGCGAAGGTGGAGGGAGGAATGACAAGGCAGCATGGGGGCGTCGTGGGCCCGGGGGCTACGTCCAGGGCTACGGTGGCGTTCTGTAGGAACAATCCACCAAGGTACGAACCCCTGCTGAGCCCGGAGCTCCCACCGTAGTCCGTCTCTGGGAGGGGCTTGCGGCGACGCAGCCGAAGCACCAGCACCAGTGCCAGGAACGCGACCGCAGCCGCCACCAGCTGCCAGTGAGACAGCAGGAGCGCCAGGAGGGGCGAAGGGCCGGCCTCAGCGCTGGGCATCTCGTCATCCGTGGAGGCCGAGTCGGGGTTGGGCAAGAGTGGCGCGCGCCGGTCGACGTGCGGCATCCTGCGCTCTTGTTCGATGGTCATAGCGACCGCGTCTGTGGCAGCGGGCGCTAGCGCCCGCGCCGGTCGAGCTCCTCGGATGCCTTACGCGGTTGGAGGCGAGAAACGTGCAAATGCGGTGCTGGGTTGTGGCTTGAACGCTGCGTAAGGTTATGAGTAGTTATGTAGGTGACAAGGCGTGCCGCGACGCACCGAAGACGACCGAAGGCTGTTTCCTCATGCAGCCTTCATAGGTTGCAGCTTGCAGGAGAAACAGGAGTGTGCAAAACCATAGCACAGTTGACCATCACCATGATGACTATCAGGACGCCGTCGCTTGCCAGCCCGCGTACCTTCGGCAGGTTGGACCGCAATGCATCTGCAACACTCTCGGTATCGTCCCTCGACATCACGGCCCACGCCTTATCCCACACAGGCGGCCATCGGTCTGCCCAGCGCGCTGGAGCTGCCTGCCGCGGCGGGCGTTCGCCGACGATGTTCCAGGCGCGTGGCGGTGTCGCACCCCCGCACCCCGGCACCAAACACTCCCCGCTTCCGCTGCAGACATGGCACCGCCACCCAACACGTGACTCCGTATGCCTGACACGCAGCAGTATGCTCCCTTTCGACACTGACTCACGCCCTCGCGTCAGCGCACCGTCTCCGAGATGCACTGTGCCTGTAGTTGAAGTGGCTCTGCCGTTCCCCGACCCCAGGCATGGCCAGCGGCAACTGCATTACCGATGCCACCACTCAATCCATGCTGAAATCCATGAGTGGCGGGGGTGGTGGCAGTGGCGGCGGCGGTGGAGCAGGCGGCAGCGGCGGCGGCGGCGGCAGCTCCGGGGGTGCTGGCGGCGCCGGCGAGGGCGCGCCGCACCCAATGCGCAACATCACCTTTGTCTTCGCCGCCCTGCTAGCGGGTGAGTGGCCGCACAAGTAGCGACTTCGTCGAGCAGGACTGTACCCCTGTCCTGTTTGAAAGCGCCGGCAGATCCCCTGCCCTCCCAGGGGCTCGACCGTCCTGTTCATGCCCCTGATGACTGCCTCCCTCAATCCCTGTGTCGGCACGCTTCCTCCCTTCCCCTCCCCTCCCCGCCTTCCCCCCTCCCCCCCTCCCCGCCTCCCTCCCTCTCTCCCTCCCTCACCCGCTCCCCACCGCCGCCCTGCCTCCCGCCTCTCCCCAACGCCCCCAGTGGGCGGCGTTATGGCCTATGTCAAGAAGAGCAGCGCCAAGAGCCTGGGCGCGGCGGGCGGCGCCGCGCTCATTCTGGGGCTGTGCGCCCGGTCGATGGTGGGCGCGGCGGCGCAGGGGCCCGCACGGGTAGCCTTCGGTGAGTGCTGCGCGGGGCAGAGGGGGCCGGGGCATGGCGGGCGAGCCTGGGAAGGGTTGCAGGGTGAGGATGGGGCCGCAAGGAGGAGCTGCACAGGGCGGGACCATTGTGTGTGGGGTGGGGCACGATGGCCCGGGTGGGCGACGACTACCGTATGGCAGGGTGCGAGGGGGGTGCGAGGATGGAGCTCAGCGCCGCAGCACACAAACCCTGTGCTGCCCCGCTATCACAGATTTTCCTTCTTTGACTTCGTTCTAGTTTATCATCACCTACTCTTCTATCCGCATCCCAGCCATGTGCGCGCTGCCGGGTGTGGCCATGGCCCCAGCACACTAACCCTGGACTGCCCCTTCCCTTGCCCCCGTCCTCCCCGCTCCCCTCCCACCCCTGACAGCCATGTGCACGCTGCTGGGTGTGGTCATGGCCTCGCGCTACAACAACACCAAGAAGTTCATGCCCGCGGGTCTGGTGGCGCTCAGCTCGTTGAGCATGGCCGTGGGCTTCGCATTCACTGGGCTGTAAGGGGCTGCGAGTTATGAGGTGTGGAGGGAGGCGATACTTTTCGTAGGGCGCGGTTGTGTGTTGGGTTGGAGAGCTGGGGTGGGGTTGCGATTGGAGTGCTTGACAGGACGTTGGTTGGTGCGCTGGGTAGGGCTGGAACGGGGTTGGGAGGGGGCTGGTGGATTGGGGCAGCGCGTTGGAGCGTGGGATGGGGGGCTGGATTGTCAGGGGCAAGGAGAAGTGTTGGCGGCGCCCGTACGGCGTTGTCTGGATGCGAAATTGTGGAGGCGTGGGGTGCTGTGCAAGGCGCGAACGGGTCGTCGCGTTGTGTGCCCGGCGATGGCAGCGGTGCCTGCCGCTGCTGTGCTGGGAAGTGGTCAATGTGGTAATGTGGCACAGACGGAATGCAAGTATGCACCCGGTTGTATAGGTCGGATTGTGTGTCGGGGTCCTGGCGGGGAAACTCGGGGTTTCGCATGGAATCCGTGGCACGGTCGACAGCTGCGTTTGGCGGGAAGGGCACTCACGCGGCGTTGAGCCATCACAATACGTACATCCCCACTGCCGCATTACTCTGTCGGTCATCCGCCAACCAGCCACGAGACCGGCAAGCGAACAGACAAAATGCAGTGAAGGTCGCTCGCCATGTCTGCGCTTGCGCGCACAACACAGCAGCGCGACAAAATTGTACAAATGATGGACGGAAGCGAGAGCGCTGAGGTCCGGGGTCCTGGCTCCGAGGAGCAGGGGCCCGAGTCTCAAGATGTTGTGCAGCCTGGAGCGGATTTCGCAGCGCGACGGGCGCTGATATCAACGCAGGACGTGGATGACGAGCTGCTTGCTATGGCGCAAGAGACCGAGCCGCAAACTAACATGGCGCCCGAGAGCGGTCGAATGGACGCATCGCTGCCGTATGATGGCAGCGAGGAGCAGCACGCGCCCGCGAGCTGCGCCATGGATGCATCCGTACGGCTCGATGGCAGCGAGGGACAGCCGCTCCCCGGCTCAGTGGCCGCGAACCCATCCCTGGACACCGACGAGGAATTGCGGCGTGCGCCCTTGGGAAGCACGCAGCCAGGCGACAGCTCCTTCATTTCCTTCGGTCCCACAGCAACAGTGCCCCCAGACGAGGACGGACACGCCCAGCCTTCCGTCCAGAAGCTGGGCGCTTTCGACGGCAGCATTCCCGACAGCCAGCTCGCAGCCAGTCAGCCCCTGGGCAGCCACGACGGGTCGGCAGCCTCCCACCGCGAACCACGGGCCGAGCCCACAGGCGACGGCCGCAGCGCCAGCGCCGCCGTTGGCAGCGCCAGCGAAGCCTGGCAGGGACCGCTCGCCGGCAGCGAGGACCAGGCCGGCGCAGCCTCCGCCGCCGGCTCTAATGCCGCCGCCGCCGCCGCCGCCGCTGCCGGCGGCAGCGCGCCCATGGCGCTTAATCCGCCGTCGGCGGCGGCGGCGCCGCCTCAACACCAGCCGCTCGCGCCCGCGTCGGCGGCGGGCTCGGCGCCACATAACTTCAATCAGCAAGATGAGTATGACTACAACGACTTCGGTCCCGATGGCTTCGAAGACGAGCTAGAGGACTACAATGCCTACAACGCCGGCCCTGCTTACATTGAAGAGGAGGAGCTGGTGGCGGCGCCGCTACCGTCCAACCGCTCCCACTCGACCGTGCAGCAGGCCACCGGCGCGGCAGCGGCGCCGCCGAGACCGCAGCAGGAGCGGCCGGCGGCGGCGGCGGACCGTGCCGCCAAGCGACCCAGGACCGACGGCGGTGGCGGCGGCGCCGCCGTGCCCAGCACCGAGGATTTGTTCGGAGACGACGACGAGGACCTTGGCGGCGGCGGCGCTGGGCCGACGGCGGCGGCGGCACCGGCCAAGGGGCCCGAGCCGGAGTCGGAGTCTGAGGAGGAGGAGGAGCCGGCGCGTCCCGAGTTCCCTCCACAGCGGTTGGCGGGCGACGTTGTGGGCGGCGAGGCGCTGCCCGTCACGGCGGCGTCGGGCGAGCGGGTGTACGTCAGGTACGGCGTATGGCGGCGGTTGGTTCGATTGCAGGATGTTGTCAGTGAGTTGCAGTGTTGCGGCATGGTTGGATCAATGCTCGGGCTGGCGAACTTCCGTTAGACGGCTAGTGTTTGTTGTTGTTAACGCCATCGCCGTGGGACGCAGGCTGAGGCCGGCGCCGCCGGTCGCCAGCTCACGCTTGGGCGTCGGCGCTGCCGCCGCAGGCAGCGGCGCCGCGGCTGGCGCCGCCGCTGCCGCCAAGCCGGGCCGCCGCCGGCGGGACTGCTTGATCGACCGGACGGTGCCGCAGCTGCTGCAGGTGGGGCTGGGCTGCTCGCAATAAAGTAGCGGTGAGGCGAACCGCTGAATTAGGTTGTCATGGACAGCACGCGCAAGGGCAGTGTGGCTTGGGGGCCATAAGAGAAGTCACGTCAGGGGCAGAGGGGCCACGGGGCCCCGCTCGAGCGTGCGCTGCACACCGCCGAGAATGCGAGTTATCAAGGCTCAGCAGCCTGGCTAGATGGCTGGCCCGTACCCTCCTGTCGTACAGCCTTGTCAGTACCTGTGCTGCAACACCTGGGCCCCTGCTGCCGACTGCCCGCCCAAGCAGGACATCTCGGACCGGGCCATGCGGGATGCGGTGGCAACGGCGGCCCGGGCCGAGAAGGCCGAGCGGGCAGCGGCGGCACCGCAGCAGCAGGCAAGGCGACGGCTGGGTCCCCGCTGTTGACCCCATCTACCTGGGGTAGCAGCGCCGGCTAGGTGCCCAGGCTTGCGGGCGTTGCGAGACACGCACCACCGCCGGCCGTCGGCGTGTTAGTGGGGCCCCTCCACGGCTCGGTTGCGGGCAGGTACGCAAGCGAGGCTCCCCCTCACGACCGTGCTGCTGCTCCGCGTCCGCCCGCATGTGCTGTCTCCGCAGGCGGCTGGCGGCGACGACGATGACATGGACGAGGAGGACATGGACTGGGGCCACGGCGCCGCGGCAGCTGCGCCGCCGCCGCCCCGGCGCCGGCGCACCGGCCGGCGGGTGAGGACCGGGCCCGCGGGCTCTGGCACCCACCTGGCGAGCGGGGGCCCAGCGAGCGCTGTCCCCCTGCTGCACTGCGCTCCGTAGCCCACGCGGGTCGTGCTGCTACACCAGCCCCCAGCGCGCGGCCTTGCCAGTTCTGCCCGAGCCCAGGCCCTGGCGGTGCCAGCGCGCGCCTCGCCCACGCCACACCCACGCTGCCTCCGCATGGCTGCACCCCGGGGGCCTTACAGTGCCCCTGCTGCCTGCGTGGCGTGCGCTGCGCCACCTCCCGCCTTGCGCCCTCGTCCGCAGTCGTCCGGCGGCCCGCCCGGCCCCGCGCAGCTGTGGGTGGACAAGTACGCCCCGCGGCACTTCATGTCGCTGCTCAGCGACGAGCGCACCAACCGCCAGGCGAGCGAGGGGCGCAAGGGCCCGGCGGGCGGAGCTGCAGGGGAGGCGGCAGAGGAGGACGGGTTGCGGGGTGGGGTGAAGGGAGGTTGGGAGTGATGAGGCGAGGCGTCATGGGGGTCGTTTACGTGGATGCACGCCCGCTGAGCAGCTTGGCATTGTCACCACCCCCCTGCAAGCGCTCTATACCCCTGCCTTCCTCCCTGCCTCCTGCCCGGACACCCTCTCATGATCGCCGTACCCGGCATCACCCGCCCGTTAGCCTCTTGCCTCCTACTACCAGCTACCCTCCCTCATCTCCCTGCCTCAACTCCCTGCCTCCCTGCTGCCCACCCTCATTTCCCTGCATCAACCTCAACCCCCAGCCTCAATTCCCGGTCTCAACTCCCTGCCTCAACTCCCGGCCTCCCAGCCACCTTCTCTCACCTCCCAGCCTCGCTGCCTCCCGGCCTCCGTCCCTCCAGGTGGCCCTGTGGGTCAAGGACTGGGACGAGTGCGTGTTCGGCAAGCCCACGGGCCAGCAGCAGCCGCTGCAGCTGGGCGTGAGTGCATGCGGGAAGGAGTTGGGGGAGCAATGGGGCAGGGAGGGGAGTTGGGGAGCAATGGGAGAGTAGGCCCGCACTCGTGCTTATGCAGGCCTGCCTGCGGCACAGCCGTCTGGCGGCCCGGCCGTCTTCACCGCTCCGACTTATCAAGGCGTGGTCGTGCCTGTCTTGGCGCCCTCCTCCCGGTGCCGCAGGGCGGCGCGCGGCCGCGGCCCGCGGGCGGCCGTGGGCGCACCGAGAGCCGCCCAAACAACAAGGTGCTGCTCATCGCGGGGCCGCCAGGTGGGTCCCGGCAATGGAGCCAGCCTCCCGTACAAGTGGGCCTGCTGGGCCTCCCAACCCTGGCCTGGGCTGCGTCCCATCGCCTACGCAGTGCCGCCTGTCCCTCCCTCCCTCCCGCCTCCCTGCACCTGAGCCGCTGGCCCTGGCCGGGGCCTCCCTCCAAACCCGGCCTCCCTCCCTGAGCCTCCCCGCACATGACTCTTTCCCTCCCCATCCGCTAGGCCTGGGCAAGACCACGCTGGCCCACGTTGTTGCCCGCCACTGCGGCTACCACCCCTACGAGATCAACGCCTCGGACGACCGGACCGCCGCCACGCTGACCACCAAGATCACGGACGCGGTGCAGGTGGGCGACGGCAAGGCGCCGAGCGCCTGCGCGTGCGGGCGACGGCGAGGGGCCGGGGGCGTGCGCGGGCTGGGGTTGGGCGATGCGAGGGGCCGGTGTGTGGGCCGACGAGCCATCACCTGCGCATCCTCGGCCTCTCCCGTCACACCCAACCCCACCAGATGACCGCGGTGCTGGGCGGCGGGCGGCCCAACTGCGTCATCGTGGACGAGGTGGACGGGGCCACGGGCGGCACCGAGACGGGCGGCGCGGTGGCGGCGCTGCTCCAGCTCATCCGCGCGGGCGAGGGGGCGGCGGCAGGCGGCGGCAAGGACGGCAAGGGCGGCGGCAAGGCGGCGCAGGGTGCGTTTGGGTGGGTGGGTTGGCTGTGCGGCGCTTTTGGCGTCTGGGGCCCTAGGCATGCCCGTCACGCGTGGGGCATGCCGCTTGCCACCTCCGCCTCGTACCGCCGCTCGCCGTGGCAACCCGCCGTACCCCACGCGCGCCTTACCGTCTCCCCATCTCCCCCGCCCCGGCCCGCAGCCGACGGCGACGGCAGCGGCAGCGACGGCGACGACGACGCCCGCCGCCGCGGCGGCGTCGGCGCTGCCGGCGCCGCCGGTCGCAAGCGCGGCCGCGGCACCGCTGCGCAGCAGCCGCTGTGCCGGCCCATCATCTGCATCGCCAATGACCTGTACGCGCCCGCGCTGCGGCCGCTGCGCGACGTGGCGCGGGTGTTCAACTTCGGGCCGCCCTCCACGGAGCGGCTGCTGCAGCGGCTGGGCCAGATCTGCGCCGCCGAAGGGCTGCACGTGAGGGCGCAGTGCGGCGGGGCGGGGGAGGGTTGCGTTGTCCCAGACCGCAGCTCCGCCTCCCATGTGGCGCTGCGGAAGGGCTGCAGGCGCGGCGGCAGTGGGGCGGGGGAGGGCCGGAGCGGATGGGGCGCTGAGGGGGGCGTGGGGATGGGTGCAAGTGCACCAAGCAGCGAGGGGCAGCAGGCGAGGCGGCCACCTGGCTTCCTCTGGCGTTGACGCGCTGCCGTCCCGGCCCTGGCGCCCGCACACAGGCCGACCCCGCGGCGCTGCGGCTGCTGGCGGAGCGCACCGACCGCGACGTGCGGTCGTGCCTCAACACGCTGCAGTTCCTGGCGCGCAGGAGCGTGGGCCGCCGGGGCGCGGTGGAGGTGCAGGTGCGGCGACACACACCTAACACTGGAGCACCAACGCGAGGGGGAGGGAGGGCAGGGTGGCGTTGCAGCTGGGCAGGCCAGTCGGTCTGACGGAGGCTATGCGCCTCACTCGCGCCTGCCGCCTCCACCGCGGCGCCCACCGCTGCGCTGGCCACCACCACACACCCCATGACCCCGCGCCGCCGCAGCGCACCGAGGCGCTCAGACCTCGCCGGCCCTGCCCTGCCCGCTGCCTCTCCGCACGCTTGCTGCCCTCCCACCACCATGTCCCTCAACCCCCATCTACCCCAGGACATTGAGGCGCTCAACATCGCCTCCAAGGACACCACCCAGTCCGCCATGGACATGTGGGCTGCCATGCTGTCCACCTCGCAGCCCACCGGCGCCGCCGCCGCGCGCCTGCGCGCCGCGCACGGCGCCGCCAGCGCCGCCGCCGCCGCGCTCAACGCAACCGGCCGCCGCCGCAGTCGCGGAGGGCGCATGTCGGGCGGCGACGGGGGCCAGTTCGTGGAGCTCAGCAACCGGCTGCAGGACTTCGGCGACTATGACCTAGTACGGCGTGTTGTGCTGCGCTGAGCCCCTTGCCTGCGCTGTGCTCTGTACTGTGCCTTGTGCCTGCAGTACCGCACTCTGCCCCTTGCCTGTGCTGTGGGGCGTGCGGCCTTGGGGCCCAGGCCCGCGTCTGTCTACGTCCCTCCCCGCCCCCTTCCCTACCCTTCCCTCCACCGGCCCCGGCCCTCAACCGCCCCCGGCCCTTCTCCAGATGCTGTCGGGCGTGCACGAGAACCTGCCGCGGGTGCGCATCATGGACGTCAACCTGACCCGCACCGCGGAGGCGGCGGACGCGCTGGCGGCGGCCGATAGCATCATGCGGTGGGTGGGCGAGGCTGCCGGAGGGGCGCGACGGCACGATGTGTGTGTGAACAGCGCTTCAAGGCCCGGTTGGGCGGGCAGGGACCAGGGCGGGCGGCTGTCAGGTTCACACTTCTTGCCCTCCGCCACGCCTGCTGCCCCATCAGGACCTGCCGCCGCACCGGCGACTTCTCGGGCCTGCGCTACGTGCCGTCCTGCCTGCTCAAGGTACGGCACCGTACATGTGCGGTGGTACGGCAGCAGATGCACGGCAGCTGCGCCACGCGGCGGCTCGTCCTCTTGTCGGTCCTCTTGCCTATGCCCCAGTCCGTGGCCATGTGGCCTGTCGCACCCCTGCGCCACACGACCACCACCACCCCCTGCGCCACACCAACCCCAAACCCGTTGCCACCACCCCGCCCCCCAGGTCCGCTCGTTGGTGGCCCAGACCGAGCGGCCCCGCCACCTCTCCTGGCCGCGGGTGGCCACGGAGGCCTCGCGCCGCGCCTCCGCCGCCGCCCAGATGGTCGCCAGCTGGGCCAGCGGCAGCGGCGCCGCCGCGGCGGCGGCGGCGGGCCGCTCGGGGCCGGGCGTGCTGGCAGCGGCGGACCCGAGCGTGCTGGCGGCCCACGGCGCCAGATCGCTGTTGCTTGTGAGCGGGGCGGGGCGGCGGGGTATGAGTACAGGTCCCTGCTGTGGCGGGCTGGGGATGGGCAGGAGGCGCCTGTTGGTGGCCGGCCCACCAGTGTCGAGCAACACCACGGAACCGCCCTCCGCCGCAGGAGCTGGCGCCCGCGCTGCGGGCGCTGGTGGCGTGCCCGCCGCTGCGGGCGGTGGCCCCGCACATGATGAGCCAGGAGGAGGGTGCGGCGCTGCGGCGGGCGGCCGGGCTCATGCTACACTACGGCATACGGTTCGTAGGCCTGGGCGGCACGGCGGCACGGCTTGCCGTGTGCTGCACCGTGGGCATCCGTGGCCTTGGCATGGGACGTGACCGGCTGCCGCTCGGCGGCACGCGGCACACCGTTGGCCGGCGGCAGGGCTCGAGCCGCGTTGGGCATCCGTTGCCGCAATGGCTGGCTCGAGGCAAGCTGCCGTACTGCCGTACTGAACCCGCGCAGGTACTGCTTCGAGAGCCCCGCGCCGCCCGGCCTGGCGCCGCTGACGCTGCCCGAAACCGTGGCGCCCGTGTCGAGTGAGTGCTATGGGAAAGGAAGGGCGTGTGGGCGAGCGAGGCCAGGGGCGCTGGACAGAGCAAGGGAGCAGCAGCGTTATCAGCCGCCCATTAGCTCCCATGGTCCCACCGTGGCTCCCATGTCGAGAGTGAGTGGTGTGGGCAGGCCAGGGCCGAGGCGCGAGGTGGGCGCTGCGGCCCCCGCTGACCTCCCCACGTCCTGCACCTCCTGACGTCGCTGCGCACCCCCACCTGCCGCTCGTCCCAACCAGACAACGCGCTCATCCTGGGCCTGACGTCCGAGGTGCAGCAGAGCATCGCCGCCGCCGCGGCGGCCGGCGGAGCCGCCGGCGGCCGCGGCCCCGGCGGCTGGCAGCAGCGCCAGCCCTGGAGCGGCGGCCGCGGCCAGGGCGGCGGCCCAGGCGGCTACGGCCGCGGCCAGGGCGGCGGCTTCGGCGGCCGCGGCCAGGGTGGTGGCGGCACTTATGGCCGTGGCCCAGGCGGCGGCGGCTTCAGCGGCCGCGGGCCGTACGGCCACAACCAGGCCGGCGGCGGCGCCGCAGGAGGTGGCGGACCAGGCGCGCCGGCCGCACCGTCGGCGGCGGCGGTGGCCGCCGCGGCGGCGGCGGCGCGGCCTGTGCCGCTGGTGCCTGCCATCGACACGCTGCACTGCTTCACCGCCTGGCGTGGTGGCGGCGGGCGGCCGGCGAGCACGGTGGCGCCGATGGTGGTGCGGCAGATGATTGCGCAGGCCACGGATGTGGAGGCCATCCGGCGGGCGGAGGCGGTGAGTGGTTCGTGTGCCTGCATCCGGGGCGAGCTCGTTGGCAGTTGGGGCAAGGGTTGAGCTGGGATGAGGCTTGGGAAGGCGGGCCGGGACCCGGAAAGCTATGGCGGGGTTGGGGCTAGTGGCACGAGGGCACCGTCAGCGGCAACCGGGCGAGGTTTGATGTCGCGGTACTCACAACGCCTCTGCCCGCTGCCTGCTATTTGAATGCCATTCACGCCGTGTACTACTGCCCCCGTCGCCGCCCCTCAGCTGCGCGAAGCCGCGCTCGCCGCCGCGCCGGCGGCAGGCGAGCCAGCAACGCGCGCCGGCGGCGCCGCGCCGCTGCCGCTGCAGCCAATGGCGCCGCCGCAGCGGCAGATGGCGGGCCGCATGCCGCCGGGCGCTGACGGCAAGCGCGCCGCTGGCGGCGCCGCCAAGACGGCCAAAGGGACATGGATGGACTCTTTCAAGGCGCAGGCTTCGGCGAAGGCCCGCGGCGGCGGTGGCGCCGCCGCCGGCGCGGCGGCGGCGCGACCCGGCGGCGGCGGCGCGGCGGCTGGCGGGGGCAAGGTGCAATTCCCGGTGCTGTATCGCTTCAATGAGGGCTACACGAATGCGGTCAAGCGGCCGATGCTGGTGCGGGAGTGGCTGTGAGGGCGGGTGCTGGATGGGGCGTTGGCACGGGTGAGCGTGTGAGGATGGCGGCGTGGCGTGGAAGGCGGGCGCTAGGATGGAAGCGGCGAGCAGCAGGGCGGGCCCTCAGGGATCACGTGGCAGACTGACCGGTGATTTTGTACGCGAGTGCTGGCCAGCAAGTGGAAGCGGCAGGGGTCACACTGCCACTGCGTGCTTCTGCTTGACGGATGTGGTGCTGCCAAGCTGCGGCCTTCGCCGACATGTGCAACCTGGCACGAGGATCCGGCCCTGCCCACTGTGCTGTGCTGGCCTGACGCGTAGGCAGCATGATTAAAGGCTGCGGGGCACGCCCACATAGGCTGAAAGCAGCGGACGTGCCGAGCTCCACGGCGGTCAGGAGCGGGCCGCCAGGTGGGGGCAGAGGTGCACGATGGCTGCCCGTTAAGCGGGGTGCTGCGCAACGCAGCAGCGGGACGCGATCGACTTCCCAGCTTAGCGTTACACAGTGACGTGAACGCCTCCACCGCTGCAGATGTGCGCCCTCACACCACCGGCAAACCCCACGACCCAACACCTGACCTGTCCCACGCCCCACGCCCCTCGGCGCCCAGTGTTAGCCGGGCCCGACCTTGGGGATGTCGTGGTGCTCCGAGAGCTTCGCCAGGTACTCGTTAAAGTCCTTCACGCGCTCCCTGTGCGACTTCACGGCTGCCTTCTTGACCATCTGCTCCTCCACCTTGCGGAACCGGTTCTCAAACTTCTTTTCCGCCTCTGTCCGCCGATCCTCTGCGGCGTCCTGCTCAAGCGCATAGCCGTGAATGGCCTTGCGCGTCTGCTCCGCCTTGTCGTCCTCTGTGTTCTTTTGCTCCGCGGCAGCCGCGGTTAGCGCCTTCTCCTCCTTCTTCTTCTTCTTTACTCCTCCTTTAAGCGGCTCACCGCCCTTGAGCTTGAGCTTGCCACCGACGAAGCTCATGTCGCCGTGTCTCGACTAAGGTCGCTTACTGGCGCTGGTTCGACTCGTACTTAGGGTCAGCAGTGACGTAGTGGTACGCCACGACTAGGAGCATGATAGCGAAGCCAAGCCAGGACTACGAGGAGAGGGGACAGCCGGGTCAGCACGCATGCCAGACCATCCCGCAAGCGCACATTTGGTCTCGCGTTCTCACCGTAAACCGGCCGAGGACCTGGTCGTCGATCATGGTGCTGTGTGTTGGTCTAGATCAATCGAGAGTAGGTAAACGCACAGCTCGACGGCAAGCACCTGCAGCAATGCTACACGCACAAAGCAGTGAAGCATGTGCAGTCGGTTGGGTATCCCTTCCGAGTCGAGTGTCTGCCGTGCACTCGTGTCCCGGTGTTGCCCGTGCATCCCCCGCGCCCGCGCGCGCGCGCGGACCCCTTCTTTGCCTTCCCGCCGCCGCGCCGGATGCCGTGCTTCATGTGCTGGTGCTCAACGATTGGGAGTAGGCCAGGATCTGGAGGCTGGCCAAGAGTGGCCACCGCCTCACGCTCCCGGAGTCAGGAGGGCCCTCCCTGCCCCTCCTGACCGGAGCACTCTTCCCGCATCCGCAGCCCGTCAGCCCCGGCAATCGACTCCATCGGCTCCTTGGGTGAGCTGCGTTGGCAAGCTCGCTGGATCCCGCCCTTGGCCGCCTTTGGCCGTCCGTCTTGTGGTGGCGCTGCCCTCGGGCAGTCGCTTGCTGCTGCTGGCTGCTGGCTGATCTATCTGGGATGAGCCCCCCACGTACCCCGCCCCGGCCGTAGCACACCGTGAAGCGCGCTCCCCTTTCTTGCTGGCACCCAACACACACTTCGTCGTATGACCCGGCACCCACGGGACGTGCCACTTAGCACATGTGGAAAGTACTTGGTCCTGTCAACAGCCACGCGGACTATTCCGGGCCCACCTGCCAAGCCGGCCCGTGTCTCAGTTGCCCGGCTCAGAGGGCCTCGTCGACGCCCACGGACCACGTCGACGACCCTCCGCTGCTTCACATGCGCAGGCGCAGCGCTGCTCCAGGCCGCCCCTACTTCTCTGCTGACACCGCATCGCGCACTCGTGCCATTGGCCCCGGCCGCGCACACCCGCACCTGCGCTCTAGACGGGCGCTTGGCCGCCCACGGGCCACAGCTGCCTCCACCCGCCGATCGTGGCCGCCACTCCTTTTCTGATCCCCCGCTGCGTGCGCCATACTCCCGGCTCCATCGCGACCATCATCCCGGCCGTGTCGCCAATCCCTTGTCGGCTTCCCCGCCACCATCCCCTGCCCTGCCTCCCCCGCTAGTTCCAGTAGGCCGCATCCGGGTCGGGCTTGCCAAGCGCCAGCTTGGCGCCCTCGATGGCGATCAGGCACTGGCAGCCCTGCGTAGCGGACAGACATCGCGAAGGGCAGAGCGTGCGGCGCCACAACGCACGGCTTGTTGTGGTGGCGGGGTAGGGATGCTGAGGCGGCCGCAAGGCAGGCGGGCCCGCAACGCGTGCAACGACCATTGAGGTAGGCTAGGAAGTAAGCACCGTGCCTGACCCTGCCGGGCTAGTGAGCTGGACGCCCCCGAGTGCTAAGTCCCAGCCGCCAGCCCCCAGCCGCCAACCGCCAACCGCTTACCGGCGGCACGTGGTAGTCGGCCATGGTGCGGTTGTCGTCCGACAGCACCTCGCCCGCGTAGATTAGCGCCTGGGCACCAAAGAAGCGGCAGCGGCACATGCCGTCTTGTGTGCGTGGCTGGCTTGGTTGGCCCGTCCTAGGCGGTATCGCGCGTGTCCCAGGCTCCCAGCAGGCTTCCCCCTAAATCGCAGCGTATGTTGCAGCCCTCGCAGGACCGTGCGCGGGAGCATCCCATCGCAGGCGCGCCTCCCCCGCTCGCCGTGCTTGCAAATCATCGCACACGGCCACGCGTAGGGGCGGCCTAGCTAGCTAGCTAGCGCTGCCGCCGCATGGCCTGCCCGCAACGCAAGCTGCCGCAGCGGCCGGCTCCCCGCCCCTCACCAGGTCCTGCCAGCTGGCCAGCCCCGGCGTGGCGCGCTTGTCGGCCGGCTTGTTGGAGCGCTGGATGCCGCCCTCCCACAGCGCCTGCTTGACGCGCGCCACGGGCCACTCGGGCGCAGCGGTGACCCGGTAGCGGCAGCCGCCGCAGAAGAAGACCTGCGGCGGGCCGCAAGGGAGCGGCGCGGGGAGGGACGCGGTAACGGGCATCAACGACGGGCTGCATGCTGGAGCAGCGGGTCTGCCGTGGTCCAACCCGGCGGCGCTGTCTGGATGCTGGCCGGCGCTGCGCAACAGCTGGGGGTGGGCCGGCCACCCTTTGCACCGGGTGCGGTCGATGGGCATGGGGCCATGCATCAGGGTGCACGCGGTGAGGGTGGGTGCCAAGCCACTCGAGCCTTTCCCGGTATGCAGACATTGCCACCGTCCCTGTATGCAGACATTGCCACCGTCCCGTGCAGGCATTGCCACCGTCCCGATGGGCCGGTTCACGGCCCGCGGCTCCGCACCATGTGGCCGCGGTCCTTGCGCGGCGGCACGGTGGGGATGCCCTCGAAGGGGAGGTCCATGGTGGCTATCTCCTCGAACACCTCGGCCTGCGGGGCCGGGCGTGGGGGGCCCACCCGGTGGCCGCGACGGAGATAGGCGCAGGAACCGGGGAACGGGGCTTGAGAAGGGCAAGGCCGGAGGGCATGGATAGGCTCGTGAGGACCCGCCGGGCGGCAGCGGGCACGGGAGCGCGAGGAGGCTCGCTTGCCTCGATTCGCCCGTCGGCTTGTGGCGGCAACGCACGTGTAATGAGGCCTTCGTGCGAGCCCAGAACCCCAGCCTGGGCGGGTCGCGCCGCTGCCTTCGCTCGTTGCCGCTGGCGCCTCACCTCCTTGTCGGCCGGAATCTCCCGCTTGGCGTCGCAGTCCCACGCGCCCTTGCCCAGGGACACGCCCTCCGCCATGGCTGCTGCGGGAGTGGTGCTGCCGCTGGTGGGAGGCCGGGGAACTGGTAGCGAGCGAGCGTTGTGCTGCAGAGCGCCGTTGCAGGAGTTGCGGAATTGCGGAGATGCCGGCGGTTGCGGAGTGGGCCCTCTGTGGCGTCGGCCGCTCCGTTGGCGTGGTCGCGGCTTCTGGGACGGGCCGCAGAGACGCCATGGCTCTACGAGACTGCGTTCGGGCTGCCTTGCGCTTACAACGTGTGGCCATGCAAGCAGTTGCATGAATCAAGCGCACCCTGCGGCCCTCAGCGACGTGCGTACCAGCCCACGCGTCACGAGATCGGCCGGCAAACCCACGTCCACCCAGTGCGCTACCCGGGGAAGGTCGGATGCACTCGCACATCACATTCTCGCCGTAAATGCCGCCCCTTGCGTCGCTAGCCGCCAAGCCAGCAGCAGAGATCGTCCGTGCCGCCAAGTCAGCCCCGGGCACCGCCACGCTCCCGTGAAGCCGTCGCTAGCACGTGGCAGTGGCACCTCGGCAAGGCCGCCACGCAGCTCAACCCATGCAATTAGTGCAATCATGCCGAAGCCAGGCCACGGCTTCCGTCCCACGATGCCGACGTGCTGCTCCCTCAGCACCCTGGCCTCGCAGTACCTCCTTCCTACCATGCCGCAGGACCGCGTCGCAGGGCTCCGAGGCAGGATCACATCGTTGTTCGTTACGAAGTCGCGGTATGATGCCAAACCCCGGCATCCAACAGCCAGCAAATCACGTAATCAGTACGGACGCCCAACGCTCTGCCTGTCTTATCTGACTTACACCACCGCCATCCAACTAGCCCACACTCCCAACCGACCGAGCTCACACCGCACCGCATCACACCATGCCCATGCCCCAGGACCCCACCAGCCCTCCGCTACGCCCCCGCCTCCAGCCCCTTCTCCTGTGGTGCTGCCTGCTCCCCTTGCGCCCCCGCATCCAGCCCCAGCTTGCGCGCCAGGTACTCGAACAGCAGCTTGTCGCCCTTTGACCGCGTCGCCTCCCACTCCCACCATGGCACGCCCGCCACCTCCATCGTCCGCGCCAGCTGCCGCTCGTGCAGCCGCGCCCCACCCGTCAGCGTGCGGGTGTGCGGCTCGTTGACCAGGCAGCGGTCGGCCGTGTTGACCATCAGACCGACCCACCGACCGCCCGCCAGCTCCACGAACACGTCGGCGTGCCGCCACACCATCGGGCCCCAGCCGCAGACCTCCACGGCCACGATGCCGGTGCCCACACCGCCGAGCTTGGCCCGCAGCCGCTCTAGCGCCGCGGCCACTTGGTCGGTTGCAGCCGGCGGCACATACTCGTGCCTCAGCGCGGCCTGTAGCGCGGCCTCCAGCAGCGCGCCGGCGGGGCCGCGGGCGTCCGCCAGGATGCTGGCGAGGCCGCCGCAGCCCTCGGCGTGCTGCAGCTCCGTGTGAGCGCGCGTCAGCTGGCAGAGGCCCCCATCCGTGAAGGGCCCCTGGTCGTCGCCCTGCCAAGCCTCCCAGCGCTGCGCCGCCTCCCGCAGCAGCAACTCCGCTGCGCCGCTGTGCCGCGCCAGCGCGTCTGGGCCCATCGCCGCCAGCGCCCACAGGCTCTTGGCGAGGTCCTGCCCGTCCACCTCTGCCGGGCTGTCCAGCAGCAGCTGCGCCAGCCGGCCCACCAGCGCTTCAAGAAAGCGCTCGTCGCGCACACCCAGCGTCGCCAGCGCCCACAGGCTGTTGGCCAGGGTCAGCGCGTCCATCTCCACAGGGCTCTCCAGCAGCAGATGCGCCAGCCGGCCCGCCAGCACCCCCGCCAGCTGCTCGTCGTACATGCGCAGCATCGCCAGACCCCACAGCAGGTTGGCACAGTGTTGGGGCTCGGTGCTGACCCTGAGCGTGCCGGCAGCGGCCGCTGTCGCCTCCAGCAAATCGTCCGGCGGCTGGTGCCCCGCCAGCGCCAGAGCGAACCACAGGTTGGCCCAGTCTCGCGTCACAGCGCCAGTCATGGCGCCCGGCTTGACGGCCGCCTGCAACAAGGCCTTGAACCAGGCCGGGTCCGCGAAGCCCATCTTGGCCACTGCCCGAGCCGAGCTGCTGAGCTCCTGCGGCTTGAAGTCGTGGAAGCGCCGCCGCAAGCACTCGGCCGCCAGCGCCTTGACCGCTGCCGGCAGCCCGCAGGCGGTGGCGTCCTCGCCGCTGGCTGTGGGCCCTAGCTGAACCAGCGCCATGAGGGAGATGGCAAGCTCCTGCGGCTCCATGCGCTGCGCCGCGTCGGCTGCCGCGGACGCCAGTACTCCGATGAACGCGGCATCGCCGTAGCGCAGCTTGGCGCACGCCAACAGCATGGAGGACAGCTGCTGCGCCTTGAAGCCCTCACGCCCAGTGGCGCCCAACTTGGCCAGCGTGGCTGCCTCCAGCTGCTGCAGGTGCTCCGGCGGCGGCGCGTAGGCGCACTCGCCGTCTGCCGCCAGCTCACCCAGCGCATACCAGGCGTTGGCAAAGGCCTGGTTGTCTGTGCTGTCGCTCTGCGCTATGGCACCGGTCAGGCGATTGAGCAGGGTGGGGTTGCTGCAGTAGCGCAGCTTGGCGCACGCCGCCAGGATGCTGGCGGCGGCCTGGGGCCCCAGGGCCTTGCCCTTCAGCTGCAGCAGCCCGGTCGCGCTCTTGGCCAGCAGCCGCTCCGTGCAAGTGGCGTCGAGCAGCTCGGCGCCGCTCTGTGCCGCCGCTGCCACGGACCACCACAGGTCGGCGTGCTCTTGGTCTTTTGTGCGCTTCAGCAGCGCCCCGCGGTCCGCCCGCAGCCGCTGCGCCAGCGCCGCCGCCAGGCCGCCCTCCCAGTAGCCCGTCTCGGCGCACGCCCACAGCGGGCCGGTGCAAAAGGTGGTGTCCGGAAGCGTGGAGACCAGCGGCCCGTAGGAGTCCGCCAGGGCGCGCATGGTAGAGAGGGTGAGGCCGGGGTCGGCGCCACGCTTGGCGGAGAACTGAGGGACAGGACAAGCAAGAGTTGAGGGCCAGTGACGGCCGAAGCCAGGCGGCAGGGCAAGGCAGCAAGGGGGCCAGCATGGAGCCGGTCCAGGTCTCGCCACGTAGGTGAGACGGGCCGAGCCCAGCCCCGCAGGCACCCACCAGTACGGCGCTGCGGAAGGCCTTGTGGAAGGCGTCCAAGTTCTTCCTCTGACGCCAGCCATCCGCCTGCGTCTTCACGCGCGACAGGAGATCCCATTGCTCCTTTTGCGCGCCGACGACGGCCGGCGCACTAGGAACAGAGGATGCTGCGCCGCCGTGCTGCATGATCGGCTTGGTGCTGGGCGGCGGCTGCTTGCCCGGCTTGGGGCTGGGCGGCGGCTGGGCGCCATCAGGGCGGGACCCACCTTTGCTGGGCCCGGCTGGCGTCTTGCCCGGCTGGCTGCCGGTCCGCGACGACTTCGCTCTGAGCTGGCCAGTGCTACCGCTGGTGGCAGTTGCTGCGGCTGTGACCAGGAAGCGGCCGGGGCCGAAGGGGAGCGCGGGGCTCCGGGAGTCGTGGCCATCACTATTGCAAGTGACAACGACCCGCCACGTGCTAGCCGGCGCAATAGAGCCGCTGCGAATCGCTATAGTTGTCGCAGTAGCGCTGCGCTGTGGTCGCCAGCCGCTAGACGCAGCAGAGGCGCAGCCGCTACGACCCAACATGGCGGCTGAAACGCACAGTGTATTGTGTTGGTTAGTTCATCAGATTCAACGGTATGAAGGCAGTCGGCGCGCTGTCGGGGCGGAGAGCTGAATCGCGGATGCCAGTCTAGGCAGCAAACACGCCAAGGTTCGTTGATGTGATGGTCGATACGCATTATATAAAGAAGGCGGCCATCTAGCAGCATGCTCTGCCTGACGTCAGGCACGACGGTGTACGGGTCGTGCTATGGATGGACGCCCCTCTGCCTCCCCTGTGTGGCTTGAGCATCACGCTGCCTCCGCTTTCAAGAACATTTATTGCCAACTGCTAACATCTCTGCCCATTGTGTGCCCTGTCGCACTCCTGGTCCCTGCGCTTCACTCCCCAACCGCCGCCCCTTGCCCAGCGGCCACAGCTGCCTTGATTGACGCGCCGAGCCATCTGCCGCAAGCCCATCCAGCGACACCGCCAGGTACAAACGTCATCTGCACTTATCTCCGCCCAAGCCAATGTCGTCCGCCCAGACCCTTCCCGGTCCTCAGCAGAACCATGGTCCAGTGCGCTGAAGTCAGCAACCGCGCAAGGCCGTTCTTCCCGAACTTCCTTCGTGCGATGAATACCACGTGGGCCCCACACATCCTAGCGACACATCTTCATCTCTTTAAGTCTTCTCAAGCGACACCCTGACATTGCACTCCTTATCTTCAGGTTATGGATATGCCTATCCTTTGGGAATCCGACGAATCGACAATGCACGACACCATGCAACCCCACAGCCTCACTGATGTCGTACAGACCAGCCCCAAGAGTGTCGCCTTCAACTACAACCTCCCGCCACCCCCAGCTTGCCCAACAGGTACTCGTCCTGCTCCCGCTCGCTCCAGGTCTGCACCGCCTCCCATTCCCACCACGACACGCTCGCCACCTGCGCCACCGCCCTTTCCAGCTGCCGCTCGTGCATCAGGGAGGCGCCCGTCAGCGTGTGGGTGTGCGGCTCGTTGGCCTGATAGCATCCCCTGTTGAAGACCAGCAAGCCAACCCGCCGCCCGCCCGCCAGCTCCACCAGCACATCGGCGCGCCGCCACACCTCTGGCAACATGACACCCACCTCCATCGCCAAGATCCCCGAGCCACCGGCCGACAGCCGCAGCTGCTCCACCGCCGCCGCCACCTGCTTGTGTAGCGGTGATGGGATGAACGGCTCCACCATAGCGGCCGCCTGTGCGGCCTCCAGCAGCGCACCGGCGGGGCCGCGGGCGTCCGCCAGGATGCTGGCAAGGCCGCCGCAGCCCTCGGCGTGCTGCAGCTCCGTGTGAGCGCGCAGCAATTGGCGCAGGTGCTCGTCCGCGAAGCGCTTCTTGCCGCCCCCCTGCCAAGCCTCCCAGCGGTGCGCCGCCTCCCGCAGCAGCACCTCCGCTGCGCATTTGTGCCCCGCCAGCGCGTCTGGGCCCATCGCCGCCAGCGCCCACAGGCTGTTGGTCAGCGTTTGGGGATAGCCGTCCGCCGGGCGCCCCTTCAGCAGCTGCGCCAGCCGGCCCGCCAGCGCTCCCACCAGCCGCTCGTCGTACATGCCCAACGTCGCCAGCGCCCACAAGCTGTTGGACAGGGCCTGCACTTTCACCCCTGCCGGGTTTCCCAGCAGTAGGTACGCCAGACGGCCAGCCAGCACACCCGCCAGCCGCTCGTCGTACATGCGCAGCTTCGCCAGCGCCCACAGCAGGTTGGCGCACTCCTGATCTTTGGCGGTTGCGCTAAGCGTGCCGACCGTCGCCGCAGTGGCCTCCAGCAGGACATCCGGCGGCTGCTGCCCCGCCAGCGCCAGCGCGTACCATACATTGCTCCACGCCTGCGCAGCAGCACCGGCCATAGCCCCCGGCTTGGCGGCCGCCTCCGCCAGGGCAGCGAACCAAGCCTGGTCCGTGACGCCCATCTTGGCCAGCGCCCATGCCGAGTTGCCAAGCGCCTGGGGAGAAAAACTGCGGAAGCGCCGCCGCAGGCACTCGGCCGCCAGCGCCTTGACCGCCTCCGGCTGCGCGGGGGCGGCTGCGGCCACGTCCTCCTGGCCGCTGGCTGTGAGCGCCAGCCGGGCCAAGCCCCAGAGGGAGTTGCTGAGGCCCTGCGGGTCCATGCGCTGTGCCGCGTCGGCTGCCGCTGCCGCCAGCAGCTGTATGAAGGTTGCGTCGCCGTAGCGCAGCTTGGCGCACGCCAGCAGCATGTTGGAGAGGGCCTGAGGGATGAAGCCCTGACGCCCAGTGGTCCCAAGCTTCGCCAGCGTGGCTGCCTCCAGCTGCTGCAGGTGCTCCGGCAGCGGCGCCTGGCGGCACGCCGAGTCCGCCGCCAGCTCGCCTAGCGCGTACCAGGCGTTAGCCAGGGACTGGGCGTCTGCTCTGTCGCTATGCGCTATCGCACCAGTGAGGTGGCGCAGCAGGGCGGAGTTGCTGCTGTAGCGCAGCTTGGCGCACGCCCACAGCGTGTTGACGGCGGCCTGGGGCCCCAGGGCGTCGCCCTCCAGCTGCAGCAGCCCGGTCGCACTCAGGGCCAGCAGCTGCTCCGTGGTTTTGGCGTCGAGTAGCGCCGTGCCGCTCTGCGACGCCTCCGCCAGCGCCCACCACATGTTGGAGTGGTCCTGGTCCTTGGCGTGCCGCAGCAATGCGCCGCCGTCCGCCCCCAGCCGCCGCGCCAGCGCCGCCGCCAGGCCGGCCTCCCAGAAGCTCACCTTGGCGCACGCCCACAACGGCCCGGCGCACGAGAAGGGGTCCGGCAGGGTCTCAACCAGAGGCCGGTAGGCGGCCGCTAGTGCACGCATGGTTGAGAGGGTGAGGCCGGGGTCGGCTCCACGCTTGGTGGAGAGCTGGGGGACAGGGTAATTGGGACAGCGGACGTCCCCGTCAGGGGGAGGGCCCGCGACAGGAGGAAGCAGGGCGGGCAGCCGGCAAAGCCGACTGTTCCTGCCCCTGCCTTAGACTGAACTCTGCAAACCTCTGCAGCTTGCAGGTGCGCTTGGATCCAGGCATGCACCCACCACAGCGACGCTACGAAAGGCCTTACGGAAGGCGTCCAGGTTCGGGCCCTCGCGCCACCCAGCCGCCTGCGCCTCAACCCTCGCCAGAAGCTCCGACTGCTCTTTGCGTGCGGCAGCAACGGCCAGGTCCTTTGGGTCATAGCCCGGCGCCCCGCCGTCCCGCCGGTTGGGCCTGGGGCCGGCAGGCGGCCGGGCGCCACCGGTGCGGGACCAGCCTCTGCCGGCCCCGCCTGACGGCGGCGCCTGGCCTGTCCGGCTGCCGGACCGCCATGTCTTCGGCGTGGCTTGGCCATAACTACCGCCGGCTGCAGATGCTTCGGCTGCGATCAGGAAGCGGCCCGGGCCGAGCGGGACAGCGGGTCGGCGGTAGTTGGGGACGTGGCTGCCGCAAGTGACCACGACCCGCCACGTCCTTGTCGGCGCGGAAGATCCACTGCGTATTGCTATAGTTGTTGCAGTCGCGCTGCGCTGCGGTCGCCAGCCAAAACAAGCAGAGCTGTTTCCACAATACCCCTGCATGGCACCAGCCCTGAAGCCACAGGACGCTGACTAGGAAGTGATGCGAATTTTGAGGACCGTCATTGGTAACGAGGCAATAAGCGCGCTGCCGCGGGCAATTAACTCGCGCATGGAATCCAGGCTGGCGAGTTCTCTTAGGTTCAGTGCTGTCGGTCAGCCAGAGGCGAGCAGTGCATGGATCGACGGGGGGCTGGCAGGGCCCGGACAAGACTTTGCAACCAGTGTGACCCGTCAACCGTGAGGGGTACCTGGCCTTACCTGGGTACGGCGTCGTACAGAATTGTACCCGCAATCCGCGCAGCCCTTATGCGGCGTGCTGCTGACCTTTTCTGAGCACAGCACTTTTACTGCTCGAGCCTTGCTGCGCTCAGTCCTCCCAGTGGAGCCTTACCTGTCGCCCCCCCGCCCGTGTCCGTCTTTTTCCTCCTTTGCCTCCTGCCTCAGCTACCCCTCGCACACGCGCTATTCGCAAGATGAGCCCGCTATGAGGCGCTGGATACATCAGGTGAATTCTACTTTGGTAGGATCGCCCCTGGTGGCCCGCCAGGCCAGCACCGGGTGCTCCCCTGGTGCCAACCGCCGCGACCGCTTGCCCACAACCGCCGCAACAGCGCAGCCGTGTCTCTCACCCCTCCTTCCGACATGACATCTGCCACCTAGTTGCCCAATGCCCGCGTCCGCTCAGGTTGAAGAACCAAAGATGGGTCTGCGCAGGGTCTCCCTCTCGTCTCCGCCCCAGGCCGCCTCCTGGCAGCTCGTGTGCAGCAGAGCCACGTGTGCAGCAGAGCCATGATTTAACCTCCTTAGCTGCGCATGGGCGCATGGCTCGCCCCAAAAAGAGGCCACCCAGACCAGACGCAAACAGTCGGTCATTATGCGGTTGTCGCCGGGGTATTATCAAGGGTCTCGGGCACGCTAACCCCCGTGCCCTCACCCCACGGGCCGGACCTAGGCGCCCGATCTGCCTCAACGGCAGGACGGCACATCTCAACGCACGCTGCCGCTGCTGCCGCTGTCGCTCGCACTCCGACACTACATTGTAGGAGCGAGGTCCAGCACAAGGCCACCAGCCGTGCACGCGACTGCCCCCGATACCAGCACACCGGCTGGCAGCCCCCGCGCCACAGCAGCCTTGTCGCGGGCCCCTTCCCCAGATGCGCCCCTCCCTAACCCAATGCTGTCAAAACCCATGGGAGCCACTCGGCAGAGGCGCGTCACGCGGCGGGCGTAGCCCACACAATGCGTAACAAGCGTATAGCAGACCCGCGCAGTCCGCAACCCGCACGTGAGGGCCGCCGGGGCGACCGGAAGGGAGCGGGTTCGTGCCTGTCGACGAGCCGCACCGGCTGTGCTATGCCGTTCCCTTGAGCTTCTACATTTTCTGCATGACATTTGACATAGGAACGCGCACATAGCTGCACTTTGCTTCTGCAACGTCAGTACCGATCGCGACAACAGCCTTGCAATGCCACTTCTTAATCGGTAACCAAGCCGCCCAGTAACATGTATAAGCGTGACGTGGCGATCGTGTTGCTGGCGTGCGTCGCTCTGCTGGTCTCGCTGCAGAACGAGGGCACGTTCAGCTTTGAAAAGGCCTGGTGCGTTCCCTGGATGCCTCAGCGCAATTAGAAATGCGAAGCTGACGTTGCAGCTCCTTCTGCCGCTGTGAGCATGCCCGAGATGCTTCCGATGCGTGCATCGCCCAGGTTTCACCACACGCTGGACGAGTCATCGGAGCTGTATGCTCGCCGCCATGAGCTGCCGGCGCCTGTCGTGGTGAGGGCGGGGCGTTGGGGTTGGGTGAGGGCGAGGTGCCGGAGTAGGCACAGGTGGGGGCACGTCGGCGGGGGCACGTCCTCGGGGGCTTGTCGGCACAGCCGGTCTCGCCGGCCTCTGCTCGGTATGCCCTGGCGGGGCATGCCTGATCTGCGTGTGACATTTCTGAGTTGGACCGACGCAAGCAGAGCACACGCTGCTGCCACCGGTACAGGCTGACCTCAACGGCGATGGCCACCTGGAGCTAGTGCTGACGACGCCGGACCTCAAGCTGCAGGTGGGCCCCTGCGGTGCTGCCGTACAGGCCTGCGGTAACCCTCACGCGTCACTATTCCCGTGTCCCCTACGGTCCTTCCACGTTTGCGTGGCCCAGCTGCCTCGCCGCTGGCCCCCCATGTGTCGCCCCTGCCTGCCGGCTGCCCTCCCTCGGGGCAGGTCGTGAGCCCCGCTCCGCCCGGCCACCATGGCGAGGGCTTTGCGCGGGCGCAGGAGATCAACGCCATCTCTCTGCTCTTCAAGCGGGCGCTGGTGGCGGCAGGGCACCGGCCGGTGGGTGGCGTCCCTGCGCCGCACACGCTGCCTGCGACGCTGCGGCGTTGCGGCGTGTGCGCTCTCACCACGCACCCGGATGCACTGGGAGCACACTCTGCTGCAAGACACCAGGGCAGCGCAGCTGCCCGCCTGACCTCTGCCTCCCGATGATGGTTTGTCGCCCTGCGCCCTCCCCTCAGGTGGCCCTGGCCGTGGGCTACCTGGACGCGCTGTCCACGGAGCTGGTGCGGCCGCTGCGCAAGCAGGTGGTGGTGGTGGTCACGGCCTCGTGGCAGGTGGGCCGCTGAGAGAGCTCGGGCGCGGAGGGAGGAGGCGGTGGGCAGCAGGGGCGTTCGGAGGTGCAGGGCTGCTGGCGCAGGAGCGGGCGCCGGCAGGAGAGCGGCTCACGGTCTTGGCTTCGCTCGGGTCTTGGGCCTGGGGCCAAGGGCGCTCGCCGGATTCGTGCCTCACGGCCGCAGGTCATGTGCTTCGACCACAACTTGGCGATGCTGTGGGAGTACAACGCCAAGGTGCACTTCCCGCACCACGCGCGCATTAAGGAGGTGCGGCCGCCGGGCACGGTGTCCTCAGGGCACCGGGGTGGGATGCTGTGCATGGCAGCTAGGAACCATGCGATGTAGTCCAGGGCCGCTGTGGGCAGCGTGATCGTGGCAGCTCGGCGGGCGGCCATCGCAGCATGGAGCCTTCGGTCGTGGCTCATGGGATCCGGATGTTGGATCACATGACTCATCGACGTGGCCCCGGATCCCCCCCAGGTGGCCATCTACATCTCGCCCCATCAGATCCACCAGGCCGACCGGGGGCTCGTGATCGTGGGAGCGAGCGTCATGGTGCGGTGGGGTGCCTCCGCTCGGGCCAAGTGACGGAGCCCTCAGCGGCCGCAGTGCAGGCGCAGCAGGAACTAAGCGCTGGCGCCGACGTCCGCCTGTCGCCCTGCTATGTCCATGCCTCTTGTCCTGCCCGCAGCGCGGCGACCTGGTCAGCGGCGAGGGCCTGGAGTCCGTCAAGATGGGCGGCGGCGCCAACGGCACGCAATTCTTCGACGACGACGACGTGCTGCTGAGCGAGATGCGGGAGGACGCGGAGAGGGAGCGTCACCTGCGGAGCGCAGGTGGGCAGAAGGCCGCTGGGGCCGGACAGGACTGCAACTGCAGGTGTGGAGGCGAGGCGCCAGCCTTGCTGCTGCCCTCTAAGTCGACCAAGCCGCACCATGCAGGCCGCCGTGCAGCTCATCAAGTAGATCACTCAGCTTCCCTGCCGCCCGCCCACGACGCTGCCGCAGGCCTGGCCGAGCAGCTGGCCGACCTGGACAAGGGCGACCCGCTGGCAGGGCTGCCCGGCTCGCGGCACTTCAGCTACGTGGCGCTGGAGGGCGCCAAGGGTGAGCTGCGGTGGCAGCACGGCAGCGGCGACTTCCACAAGGACCTGGAGCAGCTGGGCGATGAGCTGACACCGCAGCACCAGTACAGGTGCGGCCACCCACAGGGCGCAGCTGGGCGCAGCAGGGGTGTGCAAAGGGTGTGGGAGAGGCGGCGCTGAGGCGCTGGCTGGAGTGCCCGTCATCTCTGCGTGTCATGAGCATGCCGCTGTGTGTCGGCGCGCCCGCCAGGCTGGACGCTGAGAAGCTGGAGGGGCGCCACTTTGGCGAGGCCTCCTGCCGCGACTACCGGGAGAGCGTGCTGCACGTGCTGCCGCACGTGTGGGACCGGCCCGCGGACACGCGCATGGTGGAGGCGCACTTTGTGAAGCACCGCGTGGGCCGGGGTTCCACCAAGCACGAGCTGGCGGCACCGGGGCGAGGTACGCCGCCCGGATGGCTTCCTGGCTGGGGAAGCAGGGGCTGGGCCTTGGGTTGATGGGTGTGTGGAATGCCGCAAGAGGGCGGGCTAGCAGTGGTGGGCGCATCGGCCCGGCTTCAACGCCCGGTCGCTGGTTGCTGCCCTCTGCACGGCCCCAGGCCTCAAGTCGACTGCTGGCGGCCACAACCAGGCCCACAGCGGCCTGCTGTCCTCGGGGCTGCTGCACTCCACCGTCAAGTGAGCGTTGGGGGCTGGCTACCGAGGCTGGGATGATGGGGTGATGGGCACGGGCAGTCGATGTGACGCGCCCTCAACCTACACAAGTCGCTACCTCCCATAGGACCGGAGCCACCGGCCGCGGAGCCACCAAGGGCAACCGCGGCGCGCACCCAGCCGGCACGCCGCCCGCGCACGGCCGCGGCGGGCAGCACTCTGCCGACGCGCATTCGCAGGCGCCCAAGGTCAAGCGCGGCGCCCCTGCCGTGGGCGGGCAGGGCAGCAACGCCAGCCTCGCTGACGGCGGCCGCCACGCGCACCTGCACATGCACTCGGAGCACAACGTTAGCGCCAACGCCCTGGTGGCCTTCCTGGAGGAGGGCATCGAGGTGCTGCACCTCTTCAGCGGTGCGGCGAGGAGCGATGGATCAGGGCGTACGGCAAAAGGGATCGGGTGTACGTCAGGGAGGAGTGTGAGGGGGCTCCTGTTCGCACCGCTGCCTCCCTCATCGCCGCCCCCTCCTGCCGTCTCCGCCCGCTGCAGGCCGCACCGTGTGCCGCCTGCACCTGCCCCCCGGCCAGCTGCATGCCGACATCAACGGCGACGGCATGCTGGACCACGTGGCGGTGTACCACGGCCACGTCAAGGAGGCGGGCGACGAGGAGGGGTAGGGCGGCTGGGCAGGGAAGGGCAGGCGCTCCTGACATGGCAGGGGCTGCGGGCCTGGGCCTGGGGTCAAGACGTGCGGCTAGGCGTTGCCTGCCTGAGCCCGTTGTGCGGCGTCGCGCTCCCGCACGCACTTCACCTGAAGCGCCAACCACCGCCTGCCCCTCCCCAAACCCTGTCGCTGCCCCGACCACCACCGTGCCCTTCCCCAAGCGACGAGCTGCTAGGAGCTCCCACCACCGCCGGTCCCTCGCCTGACAACCTCTCTACCCATTGTATACGGCCCTGACCCTGTCGATCCCCTACCTACCATGTGCCCCACCCCAAGCGACGAGCTGCTGCCCGGCGAGCTGCGGTCCGTGAGCGGCAAGGGCCACCGCCTGACTGGCCGCTGCACGGCGCACGTGCGCAGCGGCATCCCGCCCACGGAGACGCTGTTCAGGGTAAGCCAAGGCGGCCGGACTGACGACTGAGGCAGGGCACCTCTGACAGGCCACAGACGCCCCCCTAGGCGAGCCTGCATGTCCTGGGCAGCTGTGGACCCATTCCGCACGCCTCTGTGCTTTGCACTCCGCGCTTTCCTTCTCCTTTCCACGTGCCTCAGGTCCAAGTGTGCCACGCGCGCAAGTTCGGCGTGTCCGCCTCCCGCAACGTCTTCCAGCGCGCCGTGGCGGCAGGCCAGCCCACGGAGCTGGCCACGCCCATCATGCTGCCCATTCCCGACCTGCACGGCTACAGCCATAGGAGGTGCGGCCTCGTGTGCTGGCGCCCAAGCTAAGCCATGCGCCTTATCCACTGCCCCAGCCCTCGCCACCTCTACCCATGTTATATCCCCAAGCCCTTTTAAACGCTGGCACTACCCAGGCTTTGGCACCACCACCCTCCCGCCTCCCCTGCCCCCACCTCCCCTGCTCCCGCTCACCCCCAAGCCCTGCCCTCCTGCCCCCCAGGCGCCAGCACGGCATGCTCGTCTTCATAACCAACAAGGGCCAGATGACGGCCGTCAGCGGCGCGGGGCAGCACCTGTGGCAGGAGTATCTACCGGTGAGGGGCTGGGCACTGAGACTGGGGCAGGCTCCAGGAACGGCGTGGTGGGAGGCTGGCTGCTGCTTCCGCGGAGCAGTGCGCCCAGCTGCGCCCCAGCTGCTCGCCGTCAGGCGCTCCCGGCTAACGGCTGGGCTGCTGCCGCCGCCCCGCCCTGGCGCCAGGTGACGTGGCCTCCCGCCAACGAGAACCCCGACAACGTGGTGCCCACGCTGGCGGCGCTGGCGCTCTACACGCACGCGGTGCCCACCACCGTGCTGGCGGCGGGCACCACGCACGCGGGTGAGGGCGCCAGGTGCTGCTGTGCGAGGGCGCACACCCCGCGCTACGCCACTCGCCACATCACACCCACTCACGCTGGGCCCGGCCCAGCCGACGCTCACCTGACCCACCTGCCGCTGCCTCTCTCCCTGCCCTCTCTCCTCCGCCAGTCATCGTGTCGGAGCACGGCCGCCAGCTGGCGGAGCTGGAGCTGCCGGCGGCCCCCACGCAGCCGCTGGTGGTGGCGGACTTCAACGGCGACGGACTTAACGACCTGGTGCTCGTCACCAACCAGGGCGTGTACGGATACGTGCAGGTGCGTGCGGAGGCAAGGGCGGGGCCTGGTCGCCAGCAGGCCGTCGCCCCCGTCTAGCCCGAACGCCGCCTTCCCTTCGCACACACCGCTAGCGCTTGCACAATGTCCACCCCGTGCGACTGCCTGACCATGTATGATGCAGCCGGCTGCCCCCCGGCCCTGCCAATGAACCCGCGCCCTGGAACCGTTCCACGCCTGATCCCCATGCCTCCGTCCCTCCCGCTTGCAGGTCCAGCACCTCGCGGGCGGTCTGTCGCTGTCCGCGCTGCTGCTGACGCTGGTCATCGCGCTGGGGCTGGTGTACTTCACGCAGCACTACGACCCGCTGGGGTCGCTGGGCAGCGGAGCGGTGGACGCAGGGGGCAGGCGGGCGGCCAAGCTGAGGAGCACGGACTATGTGGACTGAGGGGGCAGGAAGGGGCAGGCGCTTTGCCGTAATATCGATAGAAGAGCCGCAGAGGGTTGCGGCAGGGCTGCTGCGGCGCAAGGAGCCGCGGTGGGATAGAGGGTGGCGTCGTGTGGGTTGGTCGCAATGGCCTGCTAGCACATGTCGTGGGTCAATGTTGAGCGGGCATGCTGTTGTGGCACGGTGGGCACCGGAAGGAGCAGCTCGGCGTGTGGGCCGAGGAGTGGCAGGCGCTGTGCAATGCACACCCCTGCCTCCGGCTGCCGCCGCCGGCACTCCAATGGGTCGTACTCGGCACGCATAGCAGCAGCGGGGCCAGGGGAGCTCGCGACCGCTACTGAAAGTGTTAGGCAACTGAGCAGATAGGAGCCGTCGCCTGCGCCGTGAGCGTGCTCGTCAGCCCTGCGACTAACGGTATCCCGAACCGTTCAGCCTTATCCTGCTGGCTTCCGGGGGTCTCACGGGGCTCTCAGCCTCTCACGCCGCCAACACAGGCCCTTCCCAAGCCTCCCACGACGAAGCCGCCAGTGCCGCTGCGCAGCGGGGCCAGCGGCGCCTGCGACTCTGGCCTTGTGTACCAGCGTCGGGTGCGAGAAAGGAGCCTGCCCGCAAAGTTCCCTTGTCCCTTTCCGTGCCACCACTTACTCCACGGCCTGCCATCAGCTGCCCGCGGCTCCCTCCATTGCCAGAACCTCACTCCAGCCGCTCAGCACGCGCGCTGCCCCCGCCCCCGCCAGCATTCATCTTCCTAGTTCCGTACTGTAGGCCGTGCTGCCTCCGCGAATGTTTCCAGCCCCATGCCTGGCCCAGCCCCTGTTGGTCTGCCCTTGCGTCCGGCGCTAACCCACAAGGCCATAGGCCATCGCTAGCCCTCACGCGCGCCTCCCTGCGCAGCGCCCATCCACACGCGCGGACTGTAGCGTGCACGCCCCCTTGAGCTCATACGCTTCGAGCAAGAGGCTCAGAACTGGGTGCTCTCGCCGAACTTGGCCGCAAGTGCCTTCCACGCCTCCAGCGCCGCCGCGTCGTAGCTGCCCTGGGTGCCGTGCAGCAGGCACGTCAGCATCACCTGCAGCAGCGCGTGTGGGCACATTCGCATATCAGTAGCTGGGTCCGGTTGCTAAGTTGCGATTCAGGGCTCGTTGCATACGTATCGCCAAGACTCTTGCGTCAGCCAACCCCAGCACGAGATGTCAATGCCCCGGCTCGCCCATGTGGCGGATGCTTGCTGGTCAGGCGGCAGCGATGGGCAGGCGGCTGCATGGCCACGAGGCGAGTGGCCCAGCCCCACCTTGCCGTCGTCGCCCACGAAGCGCGTGGCGTAGATCTGGTGGTCCCCGTTCTTGGCCTTAGACTGCGCGAACCGCACCTCCTTGACCTGCAGGGATGCACGTGGCGGGCCATGGCATCCTAGTCGATAGGCTCGATGGGGTCTTATCGAGTGCATCCGTCAACGTGTCCTAGTCGATCAAATCTTTGGAGTTTGTGCTGACAGGGCAGGGCTGGTGGGCCGTCTAGACCCTGATGTAGGCCACACACTCGCACAGAGCTTCTGCTGCGCTGCTCGGAGGCCTGCCCCCGGGGACGTGCTGGGCGCTAACAGCGCCCGAAGGGGCTCCTGCCGGTGTGGCTCGTCCCGCACCGCACGAGGCGCCCTAAAGGGCGAGGCAGGCCCGGGTCATGCCGAGTGGGCCGCCAAACGGCAGCCTGGGGCGGCGCGCGCGGTGCCCTAAGGCAAACAGGCATGGCGCCGACCCCCGTCCTCCATCGCAGAGCTTGGCGGAGACCTCGGTCCCGGCCCGTAAGTCCACCCACCTTGTTGAGTGTGATGTGGCACTCGAAGCTCTTGTCGGGGGAGGCGATGGTGGCCAGCGTGCCGCGGCTGGGGATGTTATTGTAGCGCACACTGCGGTGGGCGATTTATAGGATATTGTTGAATGGGCTTACACTGAAGTACGGCAAGGGTCGGCGCCGGGCCGTGCAGACGAGGGCCACACGCGGTTTGAGGGATCCGGGCGGAGATCGTGTAGGCGGCAGCAAGGAAGCGCTGTGGTGGTGGTCGTGCCAGTTGCCAAGAGTCCCCTGCGCATATCCCCTATCCCTGCTTCCGGACCGTCTGCTCCGCACCCCAAGATACGATGCCGCCCAACCCCCAGGGTCATCGATGAAATTATGGAAAGTACTAGCATTAAGCTCTCTGACTGCGATCCCTGTGCATGCCACAGTGGTGTTGCTGCACCGCTGGCCCGGCAAGGCTCGGCGCAGGAGTTGCCGGGACGGTGAATGGCCCAGGGCTCCCGTTGACCCCGGACGGCCCCGATCCCGGCCCTGTTGTGGAGGCTGTAAGGCGTGTTTGAGGCGTGCCAGAGGGCCCCTGACGCATCCTGCTGACCAGGCGTGGGGGCTTCTAGGGCTCGGGAGACGCGCCAGGCGTGGGCGGGGAGAGCTCGCAGCCCCGGCCCCGACACATACAACAAACCTACGCACTGCCCCCGAATCCAGCCGCGCACCTGCCGAAGCTGTTCACGCTCTCAAGGATAGCGCCATCTCCAAGCACGATGAACCTAACCTTGCCGAGGCCAGCCGATGCAGTCTCGTCGAGCAGGCTCCGCAGCGCCGAGTGGCTTGTAGATGCCTCGGAGGTTGCTGCTACTGAGCGGCGTGTGATCGTAAGCGGCCGAGGCGCCGGGCGCGAGCTCGCGGCGAATGGCTTGCATCGGGGCACTGATGAGGCGAGCATTTTGTTTAGACTCTGCGAGTGCTTGTGTGCGTACCTATGCTGGCATGCGAGACATGCTGTGTGCTCGCGTGGGTCGGTGAAGAACTGGGTACGGCGTGTCTCCGTACGGTGCCGCCTGTGGGACCCGAGCCCAGATGGCCGCGCCTGTGGCATTGGCCAAGCTGTAGGCTCTTGGCTACGATGTTGTCGGGCATGGCAGCACACTAATTTCATGAGCGCGTGGGCTGTGTGCGCAGGAGATGACGGGCTCACTTGCGGATACCGGTTCGTTGCACTTCCGCGGCCCCACGCGCGCATCTATGTACCTCCACGGCCACGCCGCAACGCAGACTCGTGCCTTTTGGCACGTCATGTGTAAGGACAGAACACCCAGGGACCCATCGCCTTCGCGGCGAGGGCCCGTTTGCTGCCTAGGGCCCTGCAGGCCCCGCCCCCTCGCGCAGCATCGCCGGCGCCCAGCAGCCGTCACATACACACGCGCCCGAGATTGCCACCATCCGATGCCTCTGTCGGAGCTGCCTGGCAGCTCCTCCCACGCATCCTACATTCTGCTCGGGGACGCCCATCGCCATTGCGTACAGCCGAGCTTCTGGAGGCGGCCAGCCGCCCATCGCACTCGGCAGCCCGCCAGCACCACCGGCAGAGCCGCGGCGCCGCTCGCAGCCGCCGCGGCGCCAGCCTACGCCAGCTCCGGCAGCATCAAGCTCGACGCCCCCGACGAGCCGAAGCTGAGCACCTTGCCCTGGCCGCGGTCCGGGTCGAAGCCCGGCTCGCCCTGCTGCGCGGCCGTGCTGCGGCCGCCGTGGCTGCCGCGCTGCGCCGCCGGCGAGCTCGGCGCCACCACCAGTAGCCCGCCGCTGCCCAACAGCGAGCCGCTGCTGCCCGCCGAGCCGGCGCTGCCGCCACGGGACGGCAGCACGCGGCCGCCTCCGAGCCCAGCGCCGGCCGCTGCAGCACGCCCGGCAGCAGATCCCGACGCGCCGCAGCCAAGCCCCAGCGCCGCGAGATGATCCCCGTCGTCGTCGTCGTCGTCGGGGGCCGTGTGCTGGCCGGGGACGGGCGCGCGCGGCGGCCGCCCCGCTGCGGCCCCGCCACCGGGGGCGGGCCTTACATGGGCAGCAGGTCGTCCCCGAGCGTCTCGTTTCCCCAGTCGTCTTGGTCGCCGCGGCCGCCACCGCCGCCGCCCATGTGCTCTTTGACAAGCATCTTCTTGCCGCGGCCCTGCACGACAGCGACAGGAGCCGTTGCAGGGTCATGCGCGGCCAGGCAATGCGCGGACGCAGGCAGCGGCGTGCACGCCCGCAATGCAAGCATGCGACCGAGCTAGCAGCAGGATCCCGCCGCACCTGAGCCGCCACCGCCGATTGGCCCAGCTCGTCCAGACCGTCCATCCCCATGCCGCCGCCCATGCCGCCCATGCCACCCATGCCGCCCATCCCGCCCATGCCGCCGCCGCCGGTCCCGGCGCCCTCCCCGGCCGCCGCCGCGGGCACCGCCGCCGTTGTCGCCTCGGCCACGGCCGCCTGCACAACAATACACAACAGCAGCAGCGCCGTCAGGCGGCAAGCACCACCCAGCCCGCCTCCCGCGATCCCTGCCGATGCAGCTGCACTCTCCCCGCCAGCGCCGCAGCTGCCCACTCGCCTTCTCCGCCTTTTTGAGCTTGGTCATGAACTCGCCCGCCTCCGCGCGGCGGCCCAGCTCGGAGCAGAGGTGCACCAGGTAGCGCAGGCACTCAACGTTGTCGGGGTGGTTGGAGTGGATCTGCTTGTACTTGGCCAGCGCCGCCGGCAGGTTGCTGATGCGCCGGTAGCAGGACGCTACCATGAGCGCCCACTTGACCTCCTGCGCCGCGGGGCAGTCACAACAGGACGGGGTCCAGCGGCTTGCAGCTTGCAATCCAGCAGTGCGGCGCAAGAGGAGGATGCGGATCCTGCGGCGCCCACAGGAGGCCGTCAGGGCCGAGCCCACCTGCGGCTGGATCTTGGACGCGAGGTCGAAGAAGGGGATGGCCTTTTCGAACACCTCGGTGCGCACGTGGTAGGCGCCCAGCCACGAGATGACGTCCATGTTGACCGGGTACACGCGGTGCGACTCCTGCGGGCCGCAGGGACGCGTGGTCGCGTCAGCACGAGTGCAAACGCCCGACTGTTATCGATCAATGGCGCGCTAGCAGCTGCAGCCGCAGCTCCGAGCCCGCTCGCTCCCTTGGCCTTGCATTGCACGCAAGCTGGGCTTCCAGCTGGTCCTCTAGCTGGAAGGCCCGCCCCACCCCAACCCGAGGCCCGTCGCCTGCCGCACATGGTAGTAGTGCAGCGCCTTGGCCTCGTCGTCGTAGCGCGCGTGGATGGCGCCCAGCCGCGCCAGCACGCCGGGGTCGTTGGGCACCAGGCTGGTCAGCATCTCAAACCACTTCACGGCGTTCTTGTAGTCCTGCATCATGTCGTACGTGGTGGCGATCTGGTGGATCACCTGCGGCACCGAGGGGCAGGGACAAGGGACACGTTCGGCAACGGCGTCAGGCCAACAGCTCCTACTGAGACATCCGGGCTGTTGGCGTGGGCCCAGTGGTACAGACGCGGCCGGGGAAGGAGCCGCAGCAATGCCGATTTGGCGCAGCCGCCGCCGCACCTCCACGTTGTCGGGGACCATGTTATGCAGCTTCTTGAACGCCGCCAGCGCGTACGTGAGCTCGTTGAGCCGCTGGCTGACCACGCCCAGGTTATAGATGGCCTCCACGCAGTAGGGGTCGATGCCCGCCGCCTCGTTGAACAGCGAGCGAGCGCCGTCCAGGTCGCCGCGCTCCACCATGACGCAGCCCTTGTTCACGTACGCGCGCGCGTTGTACCTGTCGACGCACCAGCAGCCAGGCGCACACGGCCACCGGGCGAGCGGGAGTCAGCTTGCTGCAGCAACCGTCCATGCCCGCTCGAGTCGAAGCGTCAGCCCTAGGACCAGGGTAGCGGCCACACCTGTCGCTCTTGAGCGCCATTTCGGCGTATTTGTCGGCGCTGTCGGTGTCGCCCTCCAGGTAGTACAGGAAGGCCAGGTTGGTGGCTGCGCGCGCCTTGATGCGGGGCTCCTTCTTTTCAAAGTCCTGTGGGGCCGAGCACGGCACGCGGCAGGGAGTCAGCGCGGGCAAGCGGCGAGGCGACGGCGCCGCGGGCATGCAGCAGCAGCCAAGGGCAGCGGCAGGCATAGCACAGGTGTGTCGCAGATCATGGACGCAACCCACCTTGAAGACCGTCACGGCCTTGTCAAACTGCTTCTGGCCCATGAAGCGGGTGGCCTTGGCCAGCTCCACCTGCGGCACCGGATGGCACCGGACGGAGCAGCACATACATCAACGACGCAGCTCCTGAGCAGGCAAGTACCCAGCAGCGCCAACAAAATGCGCACGTCCGCCTGTAGGCTCCTAGGGGGCCGAGCCGCACCTCGTTTGCCAGCTTGATGTAGCCCGCTTCCCGCAGCTGGTCACAGCACCACAGGAAGCCGCCCTCGAAGCCGTTGGCGCGGTCCACCTTTTCCGAGATGAGCTGCGCCGCCTTGACGATGAGCCTGTGGCGCAGGCAGGGCGGCACGAGGGTGAGAGGGCGGACAGGGGGCAGTGCAGGGATGGCGGAGCGCGGTGGCGCTGCATGCAAAGACGAAAGAGAAAGACTGGGGCGGGCGCAGCGGGGGTGTTGGCACACGGGAGGGCGCGCGGCCGCGGCGTTGGCGGAGCACCAGGAGCATAGCAACAAGCAAGCAGCCGAGATGTTGATCCTGGCCGGCGTGGACATGTGCTGGTGCGTGTCAGTCTGCGTTTGTGGGCACTAGCACATATGGCATGTGCGTCCCACCTGGTGATGGTGATGTTGCGCTTCTTGAGCTCCTCCTTGAGCCCGTCATCCGCCATCGCCGCCTGCGAGGAGCCGCCAGCCAGGGGCCCATGGCTTCATCGCCCGGCCGTGCACGCCCAGCCCCTTAGGACCGTCACCAGCCGCGACCGCCAGCCCCAAGCCATGGGGCCCTCCTTTGATTCACACGGCACCCTGTCCACACACCTGCATGTCGTCGTCATCGTCGTCGTCCAGGGCGTCGTCATCTTCCGTCTCAGTGGACGGGCTGACCTGAAACACACACGGCACACAGGGCACCAGAGGGAGCCCGCAAGTCAGCTCGGCCGCAGCCTGCACTCCAGCCGCTGCGATGGCCCGAGCTGCCAGCCCACTGCAGCCGCACCTTGAGCAGCTTGACGAAGGCGTTCTTCATGCCCTCGCGGTCGCTCAGCGCGTAGTTGCACATGACCAGGTTGTACCCGGTCTGCGCGGCAGGACACAAGGCCAGCAGTAACGTCAGCTTGCCAACCCCGACGGCAATACGCATGAACAAGCTCAGGCCCGGCCTGTTTAGCGGCTCGCCGATACCAGCGCAACCTGGCCAAGGCTGCTGTTGCTCTGGCCCCGCTGCCTGCGTCCCGCTGCACAGCCCCCACCCAGCGCCCCAAACCGGCCCCGCACCTGGTGGTCGGGCACATTGTTCATGACCTCGTTGAACGACAGCAGCGCGTCGGGGTACTGGCCCATGCGCACAAAGGCCAGGCCGATATTGCGCATGATCTTGAACCGCACCTGCAGCCACACGGCAGCCACACACAGAACACATTAACAAGGCACTAGGGTGAGCGCGCGAGGGCCCAGGGCATGGGTCAGCTCGTGCCACGAAGCCACGGAGCGTGTGTCGCCGTACGCGAGAAGGGCTCCGGCCGTGCAGCGTGTGCTGCAGAATGTGCGAGGGGTGTCCATCAGCTGCCCGGCGCCGCACCTCCTTGGCGGTGGGCGCGATCTGGTCGAGCGCCATGCGGTACATCTTGATGGCGCTGGTGTACTTCTTCTGCTCAAAGTAGATGTTGCCCATGTTGACGCGTAGCCAGCCCGACTGCGGGAAGTTCTTGTTGCGCACGATGGCTGCGGGCGGGCGGGTTTGGGGCCAGGCAGCGCGGCGTCAGCTGTGGGACAGAAGGCTCATCAGTCAGGGCGCCGAGGCTGCATGAGGGGGTGAAGGGCACAGGGCAGGAGGCGGGCGGCTGGCGGCGGTGCTCACTGGTGTAGGCCTGGATGGCCTCGTTGAAGTTCTTGTTCATCTGGTACATGTGCGCCAGGTTGAAGTCCACCGCGTACGTCAGCTCCAGGTTGATCTGCGGCACAGCCACACGGCCAGGCCGCGGCACAGCTCAAGCACGGCGGCCCAGATAACAAGGAAGCCAGGCTGCGCTTCCCCACTAGCGACCGGCCCGCTTCAAGGCACCGGCGCGCCGGCGGCCTGCAATGCTACCGGTAGTTCCAGCCCAGGCGGGCATAGGCTGGCCAGCCATGGCTCCCATGGCTGCGTGGCCATGGTCGAGGCCCAGCTCGGGCCCCGGCCCCGATCGCGACCCCACCTGGTCTCCCATGTTGTTCTGCTCCCGGAAGCGGCACAGCTTGCGCTCGTTCTTCTTGGCCTCCATGGCGTTCTCCAGCCCTGCGCCATGGCCGCGGCGGGAGCAGTGGGGTTGCGGACGGCGGTGAGCAGTCAGGTGCATGCATGCTGGGCAGGGCCCGGCGCTTGTCTGCAGGCCGCGACGGGGCGCGGTCAGCTTGGTGAGGCGAGTTGGCTGCGGCATGGGGCGCAGGGCCGCAGCCTGCTGTGAATCTCAGAACAAAGCGTCTCGCTGCCGACGGTCAGGTTCAGCAGGTCGTCGTGGCCAGCTATGGGCACGGACAGCCGGGGCATCCTGGGTTTGCTGCGGCATGGGAGCCGCTTTGTTGCTCAGCTGCCCCTCCCACGAGTGCCGGGCTGCTGCCTCACTGCAGCTCCTGATCCACCCATCCCGGCGCAAACGCGCGTCACCCATGCGGCCTGCTGCACAGGCCCACACCTCCAGCTTCCGGCCTCCAGCTGCTGGGCGCCAGCGCCTGTGGCAGGCCTCACCTGTGTTGGCGTCCCCCTTGACGGCATCGGCCGCGCTCTTTTCGAGCAGCTCATGCACCGTCTTCTCCATGGCTCGCGCCTGCTCCTCCGGCGTCGAGTCGCCCTTCCGGACCGCAAGCAGCGCGCCACCGCCCGAGGAGCCCAGAGTGGACCCCATGGAGCGATTGAGCGGGTCGAACTTTTTGTTGGGCGCCGACGTGAAGCCGGCGCCGCGGTTGGACGTCATGGGCCGCCCACCGTCCCCGGCTTGCTGCATGGCCGTCCCCCCGCGCATGGCCGTGCCTGGCACAAAGCTCTTCATGGCTGTGCCAGGTGGGCCCATCATGGCTGCGGGTCCGGTCAGGGCAAGGACAGGTTAATAAGGCTGGACGCAGGTGTGGGGTGCGCGGGCTGTGCAAGACGGCCGCTCCTAGGCCGCACCAGTGCCGGGCGGTGGCGCATCCGCGCCGAGCGCCTTGAAGGCGGCCCCTGCAGAGCCCTGTGGGACAACAAATTGCAAGCTCGCGGGTTGACATGTGCAGCAGCGGAGATGCAGAGGCCGGAAAGTTGCAGCACCCTACCGCAAGCGGGTTTGACTGCTCATCGTATCCTCCGTAGAGGTCTTCGTCCGCCTGCATCACAAAGCATGCAGTTGCTGGGACCGCAGCGAGCAGTGCCGAAGCCGCGGTGCAGCACACACCTCCGCTCCGTAGCTCATTTTCTAAGAGAAGCTTCTATATGCCTTGCGGTTGTGCTCAATATGTGGGGCTTTCTGAGTTCGCGTGGAATGGAGCAGTCTTATAGAGCGTCGCTTCGCCCCCTGCGGGCTGGTATGTGTTATATAAGGCAGAGGGCGGTCGTAGGAGTGCACATGTGCTTTGTTCAAGCTCACACGCCGCGCCTTGGGAGTGTTGGGAATGCCCGTACAACATCCCCAAGACCTCGAGCTGCAGCGTACACACAAGCAATCTGTTTTCACAGTATCCTGGCCTATGCATTATAGCACTTGAAAGAGAGAGAACACACCCCGACGCTTCCATCCCTGCTGACGCTTGCTCTGCTCCGCGTGCACGTCCGCTCTGAGAGGTGCAGAGGTATTCATCGGTTGGTGCAGCTGTACAGGTGTTCGAGGGGTGACCCTGCTCTTGGCGCGCCCCGCGGTTCGCTAGGACACGGCACGAGGTTGGAGCGTGCCCCTTGCCGCAACTGGCACGGATCAGCGGGCTGCGCACGCGGAAGCCTGCTGCCCGGGAGCATGGACTTCGGCAACTTCACCTCGGAGTTCAGCGCCCTCTCAGAATTGCTCCGCAAAGCAGATGATGAGGTGCGGCTGGTCAACCACAGGGAGTGGCCTTGCCTTCGTATGGAGCAACCCCGCACAACAGGGACCTGGCCCGAAGGTTTGTGTGGGTAATGACGCTCGCCTGCACCGGCCTGTGCTGCAGGCAGCTCTGCCCGCACCCGGGACCATCTCCAAGCCCACACCGGGCTCCATTGGCCCCAAGGAGCTCCTAGACGTCAAGGTCCCCGCCGTCAAGCGTAAGCACAAGCACCCACACCCACACCAATCCGCATGAGTGAACACCTGTCTGCTGCCCCAGACACGCCGCAACTGAAACCGGCGCTCGCTTATCCAAGGCCTCACCCCAAACCCCGGCGCACACGGCCCCAGCCCGCCACGACCCCAAGGAGATCTGGCGGGAAGACGAGCTCACTGACGCAGTGGACGATGATGACTACGACGATGGCCGCGAGGTGCCCAGGTGCGGCAGAGCGGGGTCGAGCAGCGCAGCCGCGGTGGGTGCTACCCACCGGAACGCCGCCACTCCCCCAGCTCGGGCGTTGGGCCAACCCCTAGGCCGGCGCTGCTTCGCACACCGTCCGCTCCAGCCCTCCGCATGCCAGATGCCGTGACCCTGCGAGCTCAAGGCCTCGCCGCGGTCTCCTGCAACGCCCCAAAGGCCCCGCCACTGCATGTTCGCCGCGCTGGCTCTCTCCTGCATAGGGTCCGAGCTTCTGGCTCGCAGTCTGCACCACCAGCTCCGTACCCTCTAGGTACCTTACGTCCGTTCTTCCCCATCCTCTGCCCCACAGCTACGAGTTCCTGTACAAGCAGTCCGTTGATACGGCCGACAAGTTCCTGGGCATGAGCGACAAGGATCCCTCCAGCACCAGCTGCGAGGACCTGGTTCTGCGCATACAGCTGCCGCAGGCCTCGGGAGCGGCGGGTGAGCCTTTGCAAATTCCTAGTATCTGTGAGCCGGCGGGCAGCGGCCTTGGGCAGCCGTTCGGCGGGGGCAGGCACAGTGGAGCGCACGTGTGGGCTCAAGGGCACAGGGCCGTTGCTAACTGGGCACGCACACCAGACGCCATGCGACGGGTCGCACACGTCCTGTCATGTGCTGGCCGAACCTCGCCTGCGTCTTCCCTAGCCTCGCTTCCGCCGCTGCGCGCTCGCGCGTCTGCACGCAGCGTGTCGCGCTGCGGCCCTGCCCAACGCTGCTCCTCGCTGCCTCCGCCGCTGCCACCCAGAGCTGGACCTGGACGTCAAGGACACCTACCTCAAGCTCAGCTCGCCGCACTAGTGGGTGCGGGGTGACGGGCCGGGCGGCGCTCGCGTGACGGCAGCAAGCGCGTCGGCCGCGCCTTCCAGGGTTCCGGGCCGGGGCCAGCGCGCTTGCCGGTATCCCGCTGTCAGGCGCTGTGCTCGGTCGCTTTTCTAGCCGTGCCGTGGCTGACATCCTGCCCTGCTCACCGCAACGCGGCCGCCACCCACGTCCTCATCGCCGTCGCCGGGCGACCATGACGGAGCGCCCGCTGGCCAAGCACTTATCCCTGCTCCCCACAGCAACGAAACCTCTGATCGCCCTCCCGTTCCTCCCTGCGTTACCGCCGCAGCAAGCTATCCATCCACCTGCCCCATAAGGTGGACGGCGAGCGGGGCAAAGCCAAGTGGGATGCGTCGAAGAAGGAGCTGTCGATAACGCTGCGGATCATACGGGACGACCCCTTCTAAGGGTGTCGCCGCCGAGGGGCTGTGGTGTACGGCGCCAAACCAGCGTGCTAGTCTTGGATGAGACCCTAATCGATGATCATGGAACTGGATGAACACGTTGAGCGGAGGCTGCTGGGGTGCCGCAGAGTAGTGCGGTGTTTGTGCCTCGATCGTAGGGTGGGTTCCTGGTTGCATGAGGGGCCTCGTGGGGTCCTTGCACACTCTCGCTTGTTCCCGCAAGGAGTTTGGCTGGGGCAGCCTTGGATACCGGTAGTGGCTGGCAGAGCGCACGCTGAAGGCACCACCAACGTTCGAAGGCATTTGGTGCGTGCACTGAGCACGCGAGCACCCTATGACAGATCCTTTGCAAGGCGTCGGCGTGCAAGGTGGTTGGCAAGCGTCCAGTCCGCAGGCTTCGCCGCGCATGCCGATGTCAGGTATGATAGCGCCAGACAGTCAGGTTACACCAAGAGCATCAGTATTCGGACGCTGCTTGCAAGCGCATAGGTCTTGAGCCTTACGTTTGCAAGGCACTGGCCCATCTTCCGGAACTTCGCGAGGTCCGGGAGCCGTTCGCGACGGTTCGGGAGTTGTCGGCACGGCAGGCCCCGACGAGCCTTTATATGCGCAACCAAGGCGCTATATGTGACACAAGAGGTACAGCACAGCATCGCGACTAAACCGTTCTTCGGCTGAGCACCTCGACTGCTCTTGCACAAGCATCCACTTACAAAGCCCGTAGCCATGTCCCTGGCTCTGTTCAACGACCCCTTCGTCACCTCCATGGATCGTGCCATGGACCGCATGCTCGGCAGCATGCTGGCCGTGTCGCCATCAACCGTCTCGGAGCATCGCAGCGCCAAGACCCCCCGGACTGCTCCCGACGTGCTCCCTATGGACATTTACGAGCGAGAGACGGCCTACAACATCGTCGCCGACACCCCGGGCATGGCGCCCGAGGACCTCAAGGTTGGTCGCGCCCCGCCATACGAGCATTCTGGACTGGCAGCGGAGGGGGAGGCCACCAAATGCAGTCATTGGCAGGCCCACTTGTTCGGATCAGTCTTGACAAATGGCCCCCTCCCGACCACCCTGCTACCCCGCTGCAGGTTGAGCTGCACGAGGGCGTGCTGACGGTCAGCGGCAGCCGCAAGGTGGCGCACGACGACAAGGACAAGATCTGGCGCTCCGAGCGCGCATCGTACGCTTTCAACCGCTCCTTTGCGCTGCCCGACAACGCTGACTCGGAGGGGATCACCGCCAGCGTCGACAAGGGCGTCCTGACGGTGGCGGTGCCCAAGAAGCAGCCGCCCGCCAAGCCCGAGCCAAAGCGCATCGCCGTCACGGGCGCATGAGGCGACGGAGCGTCGGCGCAGGTGGCAGTTTAGGGTAGTTTAGGGCAGTTCAAGGCAGTGAAGGGCAGATTAGGGCAGTTTAAGGCAGTGAAGGGCAGATTAGGGCAGTTTAAGGCAGTTGGGGGCAGTTTAGGCCATGACATCCGCCTGGGCTGCGTTGGGCATGGGCTCTGAGGTTGCCGTGTGACACCGTACATGAGTAATGATAATCGATGGAAGTAGCAGTACATGAGCCGCGTGGCGGTTGGGCACCTGCACGCTGACATAGCGGGAGGCCGCGTGACCCAGGGGAGACCCACCTGCAGAGCTGGAGTTCACTGAGTTGGCAACACGCATGGTGTACTGTTTAGGGATGAACGGTACAGGTTATATCATACAGGTTGCGGGCAGTTCAGGGTGCAGGTGCCATGCATTGGTGAACGCTCGCATGTTGTGGGCTTGTGCGTTGACTTTCAGGTTTGCGCAGCAGGAGGGCAGGCCGAACGAACCGAGACGAGGCATTGCGCGTGAGTCGGCCTGTTGTCGGCTGCCTGCACCAGGAGGCCTCCTGGCCTGCACGAGAGGGAGCAACTAACGCATGCTGTAACAAGAATGACCGCACACTTGCCGCGAATCCCGGCCGCTGCCTGCTCTTGGCTCGCCCCTTCAGGGGCACGAGCCGTTCGACTCGGGCACCAACGAAGCACAAGTACCAATTACACCGGGGTTGGGGCGGAACTGCCACTCTGCCATTCTTCGTTACACGACGCTATGCTCGTGCGTGACCCGGGGCGGGTCACGCGGTCCCAACAGATAGAGGAGAAACCAGGGACTAAACCAGGGCGGTGGCGAGGGACACGGCGGCAAGCGGTTGCCGCGGCGGGACGAGGGGTAGGGGCCGCAGAGGAAGCGGCAGGAGGCCGAGGCTTTGCCGTGAGGGGCCCACTGGCTGTACCGCAAGGCACCCATTGGCCGTGCTGTGGCGCTCCCATTGTCGGAACAACACGCTCCTGCCCACCCCCCTCGCGCCTCCTCCCGCACATCCGGCAGTGTCGGTTGCCAGGACTGCCCAATGCGCCCACGCACAAAAACCCCAACGCACAACGCCCCGTGCCCACCAGCGCCAGCATTTGCACTGAAGCACGCAGCATGGCCCCCGCCCCCACCCGGGCCTATCTGGGCCCCCAACGGTCCCCCGCCGCTCCGTCCAAACTTCAATGCTGCGTCTTTCGCCTCCAAACTTCAGCACTTCTTTTCGTCTCCCCCTACGTGCCGCCGCCCTGGTGGTCATCACTACAGCACGTACTTCGACGCCTGCTGCACACGCTCGCCTAGTCCCAGGCCGCCGGCACGCCGCGCATACACGCACAGACTCTCCAAACCCTTGCACGCCCGGCATGCCACGCGGCTCGTCCCTCACCGCGCCCGCCACCAGTCCGCTGCCCGCCCGCCAGTCCACCGCCAACCAGCCACCACGCCCGCCGCACACACTGCAGCCTACTCTTTGCCAAACATCGTCATCATTTCGACACGCCACACTTCAATACAGCATTTCTCCAATACGACCCCAACGCCGCCCTGAACATGCTGCTGCTGCTGTGCCTCCAGCTGCTCGGGGCTGAGCGCCCGGCCTGCTTCCGCCCTGACGGCGGCGATGGGCCGAGCGGCGATGGGCCGGGCGGCGGAAAGATATGCGGTCCTGCCGTTGAGGCAGTTCGGGCGGCAAAGTCCTGCCCGTGGGGTGAGGGCACGGAGATTCGGTGTGCTCAAGACCCCTTTAGTAGTCTCAGCGATGACCGCATTATGACTGACCGTGTGGTTTGGTCTGGGTGGCCTCTTTTGGGGGCGAGCCATGCACCCATGCGCAGCTGGGACAGGTCTCATCAGGGGAGACTCCCCTGGGTCTCATGAACCCAAGCCGCTGCTACGATCCAGCCTGCCAGCCAGCAGGCAGAACCCGCCCGCGCCGCAGACTCAGCCTCCCACTTTGCTACTCCTCCAGTTGCCGCGATGCCGCCGCCCGAGGCCACGGCCCGAGGCCGAGCACACCCTTGGCCCATGCCTTCGCTTCCCGTAAGGGGAGACATGATCGGTTCGACGCAGGTCAGCAAGTTGGGGCCTTTTTACTGTGGAACCAGCGTGGAAGTCAGTGAAAGGTACCTGAGCCTGTGCGGGACTTGACGGTCGGCCGCCCACTATGGCGGAGAGGACCTTGCCGCCAATGCGTACACATTCATTGTATCAAGGCGGGTGCGCCACGAGCCTATGTCTCTCCGTGTCAAGGAAGCGCAATGAACGTGCCCGTCTGCCGGCTGCTGCGTGCCGCTGCGTGGTTCAACGCTTCAACCCTCCCTTGTCTGCATGTGCGCCTGCTCGGCTGTGGATGAATTTGCGGATTCGTAGGCTCGCAGGTTCAGGGGTTTGGCTTCGTTGTTTTTTATGGCCGTTGCAATTGCAACAGAACCCCTCTGGCAACCCACAGCGGCACGCCATGATTGAAGCGAAACACAACACGAATCTATGTGAGTAGAAGCGGTGTGCGAGGTTACGGGTGAACAAGGTGAAACGGCAGAAACGCGTGTCAGCACCCAGCGGAATGCCGGGTGGCGCACGCAGGAGGCGCACGCGGTCGTCTCCCACTTCTCCCTGACAGTGCCTCGTTCATAATTACCGTATGCCATGGCTTGGACAGGCTGTTCAGTGTGGGAGGGAGTTGTTGTGTGTGTGTTGTTGGGGGGGGGGGCAGCAGGTGGGCATGGGGCTGCCATTGCCACAGGTTTGCCGTACGCCATTGCCACTCGCCACGTCGGCAGCTTTGTGGCTGCTAACTCCACCAATCCAAACGCGGTGCAGTGTTACGCTATATCCTTGTCACGCTACCCACTTGACCGGATTTGCCTGAAGCGGCAGATACTTGGCACACAAACGACCATCTGCAATGGACTCGCTCGCAACCTCCCGTCTCGACAATGAGGGCCTCCGCAGGTACGCCTGATACCTGTAAATGGCGTTGAATGTCCCAGAAAGCATTCTTAATCGGGGTTTGGTCACGTCGCTTGCCCCTTGCGCCTTCCGCAGGGCGCTCTCGCTAGCCATCCCGGTCGGCTCAGGCATCGGCTCTGTTGGTTCGGTCGGCCTGGAATCCCTCGGCCGCATCGCTGGGGCTGGGGCGGGCCTGGCAACTGGCGTCGCAACGACGGGCCTGCGCGTCGCCGGTTCTGGCGTCGCGTTTGTGAACGTAAGCAGTCTGTGTTATTCTTTGCGAGGCAGCGAGGTGCCCTGTTGCAGATGTGACTCTCCTCACCTAGCGTTGCATTGCACCCTTCTTGCGCAGCGCAACTTCCTGTCGCCGCTCGGAAGCTTTGCTTGGGGCAGCAGCAGCTCCAGCTCATCAAATGGTATCCGCTTCACCTGCGCTGCGAACTGCGCACAAGTCCTGGGCCAAAAACACCATCGGGCCTCACGCATCGAGCAACGGTGGGTTCGCGAACGACCAGCAGCTTGCATTTTGCTCGTTTGCGCCCAGTTCGCCAACGGGACTTGGCTTCTCGCTAGCCACGTCCCATGCCGACACGACTTGCGGGCGGCGGTTGCAGCCCAAGGCAGCGCAGTTTGGCTGAATTTTTGCTCGTCATAGGATAATAACTGCTGCGCCTCACCAGTGTCCCTCCGACTCGCGCACACCTACCTCGACGCTCGCTAACGCTGGCTGTGCCGGCTCCCCTGCCGGTCCTCTCCCGTGCAGGCTGCAGAAGGCCTCCAACGGCCTTCGCTCTGGCAGCGCCAAGTGCTCCATCCGCCGGGCGCCTGCACTGCCGCAGCCCGCAACACCGGTCCCAGCTGCCGCCCCCATCCTCATTGCCCATCTCGCGAGCGCGGTCGGGTACCCTTCTTCGGAGTACGGGCACGACGAGCACAGCTCTTCTCCAGCCGACGGCGACATGGCGGTGTGGACTGTTGCGACGCTTGGCCTGCAGAGTTCCATGCTCTGAGCCGGCCCGGAGCCGTAGCCGCGGCCTCGAGGCCGCGGCGTCGCGCTGGCCGCGCTGCATACGAAGCCACCATTCGTGAAGTCTCTTCAGCTGCATTATGGAGCATTGACCAAGCGGCGAAGCTGGACGTGGAGGTGGCTGGGACGTTGCCGCACCAGAGCTGCCACGCGACACAGGCGGCAGGCCTGTCTCGGTCGATCTCGGGCACGCCGCTGGGCCGGACAACATCACCGCATTACGGCGAAAGCGAAGCTTGCTAACGCCGGAGGCGGGGCCACCGCCGCAATTTTGCGCTTTCGTGACCCTCTTCTGCTGTTACCTTTGTATGTCCGACTCCCTCTCAGACAAGGTTATGGTATTGTAGTTTCGAGCTTGCTTCGGCATCAAGCACTGCGTCCGAGCAGGTGTTTGCCATTCGCCACTCACAGCTGCGAAGAACGCGGCCGGTGGACTCGGGGCGCATATGCGCGCTACCGCTCGGGCCCCGGCTGCGTTTCGCAAAGTGGCGGGGGCGCTATGTGTCCGGGCTGGGACGCGGGTAAGCCCGTCGTTATGTCGGAGCGCTATGCAGCGCCGTTGGCTCTTATCAAAGCGGCATGAAAGCTTGCTAGTATCTTGGGGTCGGGGCGCTATGCAGCGCCGTTGGCTCTTATCAAAGCGGCATGAAAGCTTGCTAGGTTCTTGGGGTCGGGGCGGCCAGGCTGCGCTGTGTCTGGGCTGTGAGATCAGCCACTGCCCCTTGCTTGCTGAGAGTGTGGGCGTTGTGCCGGCAGAGGCCGCGGCAGGACTTTGTGGTGAGCCCGGCTTAGTTTGTCGTTTCTGCTGTTGATTCTGCTGAGAACGCAATAAGAGAGAGGCTGCGAGGCTGGCTTGGAGCAGGTGGGCTGTCGGGAGGTATGTGGGCCCCTGGGTCATGGACCATCGCCGAATAGCAACAAAGAAAGCTCCATGTTGGAGTCGCGGGGCGGCTGACGGCGTGTGTTGCTTGCGGGGACAGCAGCGGCCGCACGGGGGTTGCGCCTAAAGGAGGGACATCGGCATTGGGCTTCTATACGGCTGGGGCCATCCGAATGCATTTGCACTGTAAGCAAGTATACCCCGCTTCGTTGATGTGTCTTCCTCGCCTCGCCTCCTCTCACCGAGATACCGACGCAAGACAGCAGACAGCCTTCCCACGTGAGGTTACCGCGGCCACGATGCGAAGTGCGGCAGCGCGGCGCCGCTCGCGGCCGCCGCGCGGTTCGCCGGGGCTCGCTGCTGCGCTCGCGCTGCTGCCGCTGCTCGCTCGGCCTGCTGCAGCTCAGCAGCTGCTGCATGGAATGGCGCGGAGCCCCAATGCGCGGCCCGACGCCGACTGGCTGCCTGCAGGTGCGTGTCGCCGACCTTTCAGCCCCGGCCAACGCCCACGTCCGACTCGCGAGCGCGCCGCCTTCCGCCGCCGCCGGCCGCTCTGCTGCTGCTCCCGCCGCGATCCCTCCCCCGCGTTGTGTCCGCAACCTCGCACGCCACAGGCGCTGGCGGCGTTGAACGCGCGGGCATCGAGCGTTTCGTGCCGTTCTCCGCTGTTGAGCCCGCGCCACGCTCGGCCGAAGCAGCGACGCGCGACAGCAGCAGCAGAGGCGATGATGCTGCGTTCGGGGCCGTGCTCGGAGCCGCCTTTGGCGCCGCCGGGAGCAACGCGAGCAGCTCGCTCGCAGCCGGCGCGGGCGCAGCCACCGCGGGGCAGTTGCAGTGGTCCTGGTCGTCGTATCACAGCCACGAGGCCATGCTGGACTGGCTGGCGGCGTTGGTGCGGCGAAGCGGGGGCGCGTGCCGGCTGCAGTCGCTGCAGCCCTCCAGGTAGGGTGTGGGGCAGGGCTCTCGCGGCGCTCGGGCCCCGTTGCTGAGGGTGGCATGGCTTGGCATGGCGGCGGATGGCTCCTGCGGCGGCCTGCCTGAGGGGAAGCGATGGCAAAGCAAGCATCTGACCGTCTCACGGCAGTGGCGGGGCAACCAGTCCTGGCAGCATGACGTGCTGGGGGCCGTGTCGGCGGTGGCTTGCGGAGCCACGCGACACGAACTCCGCCACGGGAGCGACTCCCCGGGGACGCCCGCGGCCTGCCTAGCGTGCTCCCCTCGCCGCCATGCCCGCCCGCCGGCCGCGGCCCTCGCGCCCCGCCGCAGCAGCCGCGAGGGCCGCCGCCTGATGGCGCTGGTGGCGGGTGACGGCGCCACCAGCGGCGGCGGCAGCGGCAACGCCACGTCACGCAGCAAGTCGACCTTCACGGTGGGCCTCCGTGGATGCGGGGGGCAAGGACCGCGGCCGCGGCAGCTCGCCGCCAACGGCGGGCGGTCGCTGCGCAAGAGCCGGGCCCGGCGCCTGCGCAGCAGGGGCGCCAGCACAGCAGCGATCGCGGGCCACGTGACGCCCTGCCGCCCGTGTGCAATTCAGCCTGCGTCGGCCCCCGGTGACGTGGCGAGCCGCCAGCTGACTGACTTGCTGCATGGCGCTCGCCTGTTGGGTGCACTGCCCCTGTTGGGGCCTGCGCGCAACAAAGGCGACAAGACCAGACGTGTGGACCCCCCTTGGCCAAGCGGGCTTGGGCCAGCGCTCTCACCATCCCTACGCTGCACACCCCTTCGCCTGGACCTGGACCCGCGCGCAGTGGATCGGCAACATGCACGGCGACGAGACCGCCAACCGTGAGCTGCTGCTGCGGCTGGCGGAGCAGCTGTGCGTCGGCGGCGGCCGCGGCCCCGGCTACGGCGGCGGCGGCGGCACGCCGGCGGCGGAGCTGGTGGAGCGCTGGGTGGCGGTGGCCGCCAGCACCGTTGTCACCATCGTGCCCACCATGAACCCCGACGGGTGAGGCGTGGGCTGCGAGGCATGCCTGGACCTCCGGCCTGACTGTCCGCGGGACAGGGCGGCACAGGCGGCCTCTAGGCAGAGGCAGCGGGCCGCTCCTGAGCTGTCGCCGCACCGCGCGGCGGCGCCCGTCGCGCAGGTTTGCCCGGCTCACGCGCTACAACGCCGCCGGCAAGGACCTCAACCGCAACTGCTGGGACGCGAGTTTTCCTTACGGTGCGCCCTGGAGCGTGATAGCGCGTGTGGGCGGCTGCTTTTTGGATGAGTGCAGCGCGTGTGTGCACTAAGCACAAACTGGGTGACGGCCGTGTGGGACTGAGCGGCAGTACCGTGGAGCGGTTAAGGGAAGCAGTGCGCCACGCCGCTTCTCAGTCCTGACGCCAGCGCTGGCGGCCTCTGTCCGGCTCTGTCCATTGCGCGCCCAACCCACAGACCGGCCCACCCAGGCCGACGCCACTGCCAAGGACGGCGACGGAGCCTACCTCTACCCCGCCGCCGCGTCTTGGGCTGTGGTGCGGGGGCCGGGCCTCGGGACGGGCTCTGCTTGCCGCCCGGGCTCTGCTCGCCGCGCAGCGACACCCATTGCGAGCAGCGCCGCTCCACCCCGCCGCCGCCGCCAGTCGTCCTACCTTGCGCCGCCAGCGGGACTCGCCCACCTTCGCTCTCCGTCGACCCAGTCGTAGCCTGTCCCCAACTATTGCCGCGAGCGAGCCGGCCGCTGCCGTCGGCGCGCAGCATCAAACCCCATGACCATTGAATGGACGCTGCCACCACAAGCGCCGCCCCAAGGCCGTCCACCAGCCCCTCCCCCTCCCACCCCTCCGCCGCCCTTCCACCGCCCCCGCAGGTTGGCAACACCAGCGCCTTTGAGCCCGAGACGGCTGCGGTGGCGGCGCTGCTGACGGGGTCGCCTCCCGACCTGAGCGCCAACCTGCACGGGGGCACGCTGGTGGCCAATTACCCTTTGGACGCCTGCGACAGCCGGGTGAGGGCTTTTTGGTTCAAGAGTATTGAAGTAAAAAGGTAGTGAATGGGGTTACACTGAAAGTGTCCGTCGTTGTGGGTCACGGCAATCCCGAGTGAGCGCTGGGCCCTGAGGCACAGGCTGGCAGGCGTTGTTGATTTCAACTAGGACGCAGCCGGAGCAAAGCTAGAATGGGGTTACACCTGGGGAGGGCTGGCAGGCTGTGTTCGTGTGGTGGGCGGGCGATGGAGGCGTCGGTGGCAACGCGGGAGGCTTGGGGCTGGGGGTGCAGCCGCAGCGGGCGGCACGTGGGCGCGGCCTCGGGTGCGCTGCGGGCACTGGGGCTCAGGAGCACGCCCCGGCGGACGGGGTCACGCATCCCAGGCCAGCCGCGGTGGTGGCTCAGGCTCCCTGGGCCCGCGCTCCTGGTGGAGGGCGGCCCTCCCTGCTCTTGCCCGGGCTGCCCCGCGCGACCGCCGTGCGCGCCTGCCCCATCCCACCGCACAGGGCACGGTGTACAACTGCCCCACGCCCGACGACCCCCTGCCGCGGTTGCTGGCCACCGCCGCGGCCTCCGCCAGCCCGCTGCTGGCGGCCAGCGACGCGCCGCCCTTCCAGGGGGGCACCGTGCAGGGCGCGGCGTGGTACCCGGTGCTGGGCTCGCTGCAGGTACATGGGGAGGCTGCCGCGCTGGCGATGCCACTGCTGTGACAACGCTCTGGGAGCTCCGACCCACCCACCGGGCGCGCTGCCGCGTTCACCAGATGTGCGCAGCACACGCTGCCCAGGAGCCCCGCCTGTCACCCGTCTGCCTGGCGCCCTGCTGCCCTACTGCCCTGCTGCCCTGCTGCCCTGCTGCGTTTTCCACCCCCCAACACCACGTGCCATCGTAACGCCACGCCCCCAGGACTGGGCCTTCCACGCGCTGGGCCGCCTCATGCTCACGCTCGAGCTGCACGCGGCCAAGGACCCGCCGCCGCGCGAGCTGCCGGGGCTGTGGGATGCGCACGCGCCCGCCTTCCTGCGCCTCATGGAGGCTGGCCGCGAGCTGGGGCTGCGGCTGCTGGTGCTGGACGCGGCCACGCAGGCGCCCCTCTCGGCCAATGTCACGGTGCTGCAGCCCGCGGGAGCTCGCGGCGGCGCCGCCACCGCGGCCGGCGGCGGGCGGTACGGCAGGCTGCTGCGGCCGGGCGTGCCGTACAGGTTCGCCGTGCAGCCGTACGACCCCGGCGCGCCGGAGGTGAGCTATGCGGCGGTGGAGGTGGCGGCGGCGGTGCCGGTGGGGGCGGGCGAGGGGCGGAGCGGCGGCGGGCTGGGCGTCGAGCAGGTCGTGGCTGCGGTGCGGGTGGTGACGAAGAAGCGCAAGCGGTTGGCGCGGCGGCTAGCGGCGCGGCGGGCGAGCTAGTGAGCGGCGAGCTGATCGCCAAAGTAGCAGACACGCGTGATTCGGATACATGTGCTCTGTGCCTGCCAGCAGCCGCCTGCACGGCACGTCGTTCGCGGCCCCCATGTTAGAGCCACGGCCGCCGCACCGCTCTCGGGCCGCGGCACCTCTCACGTCCCCAGCCGCCACCTCGCCAGCACGAGCGCTGTCGGAGTCAGCGGGAGCACACACATAACGCCTGGCCGACATATGCTGTCACGCCAGCGGCCCTTGCCGCGCCCCGCCCAGCGCCAGCCGCCACCTGTCCTGCACCAGCCGTGCCATGCAAGCCGAGCTCGGCCTGGCAGGGCTGGGCCCCATGCAGGCCACCGACCGCCGGCCGCCCGCTGCCAGCGGCGACGCAGCGACACGCGCCGTCCGCTGCACCAGGACGGCCGCGGGCGGCTCCGAGCGCACGCACCCGCGGCGTTGGCCGCTGCTGGCTCACGGCAGCTGGCCTGTGAGCGGGTTGCCGTCGAGCTGCTCGTGGTGCATGGCGGCAGTGGTGTCGTGGCGGTCGTCCAGGATGGCCTGGCAGGGGGCGGAGGGCCGGGACCAGCAGCAGCGGGAGGGGAGGTCAGGTGGGAGGCCAGGGGAGGGCCGGGGAGGTCAGGCCAGCGTGCAGCGGCGCCGGCAGCTCCCGAGGCCGCGGGGCACGAGGCGAGCGCGTGCGTGCGTGTTGGTGCCTCACGGCGCTGGTACCACGCGTGCATGAGCGCCAGGTGGGTGCGTGCCGGTACCACGCGACGCCGGCAGACGTGGCGCCGGCGCACCTGGTTGTGTTCGTACAGCTGCGCCGTCGAGTGGTGCGTCATGCGGGTGAGGCTGGCGAACACCAGCGCGTGCATGAGCGCCAGGTACACGAAGGCGAACAGCCGCGCCGCCGAGTTGCCGTACACCAGCTGGCTCAGCATAAACATGGCCTGCGGTACGTGTAGGAGTGCCGGTACACAGCAGCAGTGCGGCGGTCAGGTGGTGGGCCGGCGGCGCAGCGATCTGGACATGCCGGTTGCTTGCTTGGAAACCTTAGGTACGTTGTGCAACCGTACGCAGTGACGTACATGAGGCCCGCTGCCGTACCTTGTCCACAAAGCCCATGTTGGTCTTTTGCCGCTCCTTCTGCTGGTCCTTGAACTCCTTGAACGGGTTGATACCCTCGTCGTACATCTTGCCGTACCGCCGCTCCACCTCGGCGCCCACCTCCACGTCACCGCTCCTGCCGCTCGGGCCCGGGCCCGCTGGCCCGCCGCCCCCACCTCCGCCGCCTCCACCGCCGCCAGGGCCAGTCCGTGAATGCACGTACCTGCAGCCAACGCACATGGGGCACGGTACACACGCGTGAGCGCGGCGTGGACCAGGCCACACCACCCCACTTCCGCAGGCCACCTCCCAGCCCAGGGTAACTCGGGCCGCACGTCGCCCGCCAAGCCCACAGCCCCACGCCTCGCGAGGAAGCCCAGCCGGGGGCCGCACACGGCGTCGCCCCGCCCAGCGCCCAACCCTGCCCACCCACACCGCGTGCAGGCACTGCCCTCCTCCGCGGCCCCTCGCCGCCCCACAGCACCCCAGTCCCCAGCCACATCCCCATCCCTGGCCCCACCGCAGCCGCTCCACCAGGGCTATGTTGTCGGCCTTGGCCGCCGCCGCCGCGCTCTTGGTGGCCGCCAGCTCCGCCCGCAGCCGCCCCAGCTCCTCCTCCAGGTCGTGCACGCGCGCGCGGAAGCGGTCGCGCTGCGCGCACAGCACCCGCACCATGCTGGCGTCGCCGTCGTCCACGTCGCCAGAGGCCGTCGGCGCCAGGCCTGCGGCAGGATCGACGGCGAGGCGCGACACGAGGCGTGGGCGCTGCGCTGCGCCGCTAATGGCGCCGGCGGTCAGGCGGAGTGCTGAACTCGACACCGAGCGGCCGCAGCTGGGTGCTGCGCGTGCGCTGTCTTGCGTGCAGCGCGGTTAGGAGGTGCCCGGCCCCGGACCCACCTGGCACGTTGACGTTGGAGGCGCCCGCGCCGCCCAGCCCGGAGCCTCCCGACGCCAGCCGCGCCTCCGCCGCCCTGCTGGCTAGCAGGTCCTCCTCCATCTGCTTCACAAGGGCAACCTGGGGTGGCGGGTGCCGGGGCAGGGGAGGCTTGAGACGGGCACGCGGGACCCCAAGCAGGGGAGCACGCGCGTGGCACGCCAGGACAGGGCGGGCACATACAATGTGCATGCGATAGCGACAGCGGCACGCCGGGCCAGGTCACTGCATGTGCCCCTCCGTGCGGCCCCCCGGCCGCAGCCTGCTCCATCCGGCCGTGGCCTGCTCCCGCCCACCTGCTTGCCCCTAGGCACCGGACTGAGGCACAGCGCACCCACTGTCCCTGCACCGCCCCTGGTCCCCTTCCCCTTGCCCTTGGCCCCTTTGTTCCCAACCAACCCACCTGCTCGGCCAGCTGCGCCTCCAGCTCCCCCGACCGGGTGAGGGCGGCGTCCGCCTCCTGCCGCACATCCACCACCTGGTGGATCGAGTGGGCCGGGGCCAGGGGACACAGGGGCAGAGCAGGGGCGCTCGGAGCACGGCGGCAGAGCAGGCCGTGTGGACGGCTGCAGCCGACAGGCAAACAAGGGACATGCGCTCCAGGGTGCTCGTGGCCTAGCAGTGGGGATGAGGAGTTCGGTCATGGCGCCAGCGTGGCGCTCACGGCCCTCACAAGACGCAGCGGCGCGCCGGCGTCCACAAGGCCGGCCTCCTAGGTGTGGTGACCTCCTGCTGCAAGGCACGCCAACCAACAACCTCCGGCTGCGCCTTGCGGGCCCGCGGCGCCGCGCTCACCCCATCCCGCCCTCCAAACCCAACAGCGAACCCCACATTGTGACATCACCATGCCTGCCCGCGTCACCCCTGCTCCGCCCTGCCCACCTTGAGTTTCATCATGGTCAGCTCGTGCTCCAGGTGCCGGTTCTTGCTGAGCAGCAGAGCCTCCAGCGACCCCGGCGCGCCCGCGCCGCTGCCGCCCGCAGCGCCGCGCGAAGCGCCGCCGGCCCCGGACGCGCCGGCGTCCGCGTCCGAGTCGGCCTCCATGTCCATGTTGTACCCAATGGCCTGCAGCACACGCAGCTGCTGCCGGAGCTCCTCCAGCTGTAACAGCAGGGCGTCGGGGAGGAAGGCAGGCGGAGGGACCGGGCGGTGCAGAGCGTCGGTACGCCGGCAGACCGCATGTGCGCACGCGGCCAAGGGCGGGGCACGGCATGCGCCGCAAGGTCTGAGGCGGCGCCAGGTGCAGCCGGCGGCAAAGTCACAGCCCCGACACTCCACCCACTGCCGCAGCTGCCGTCGAGGAGCTGCCCTAGAAGAGCGGCGCTGCCGGCATGCGCACATAACCCCCTGTGCCGAACACCCGGGGCTCAGCGCCTCCCCCAGCGCTGCAGCCGCGCCGTGCTCGCCTGCGTCTGCGTGGGCCGGGCCGCCAGCTCCGCCTCCAGCGCCGCCGCATGCTGCTCGGTGGCAGCCAGCGTGGCTCGCAGCCCCTCCAGCCGCGTCTCCAACACCTCGCGTGCCTCCTCCGCCTCCACGCGCGCCGCGATCTGCAGCAGCGGCAGGGCACGGCCGAGCGAGGCCTGTCAGCCCTCCGGCGCTCTACAAGCCGACTGGCAACCTTGCCAGATTTCCGCCTCAGCCTGTACCAGACCAGGCTCCTGGCCCGGACCCATCCACCTCCCCAAGCCCGCGCCCGACCCAGCCGAGCCCTGCACACGCCACTGCCCAGCCGCGGCCCCAAGTCCCAGCCCACCTCCTCGCTGCATGCCAAACCCGGGCCCCTTCCTCCTTCACCTCCCATAGCCAGGGCATCAGCTCGCTGCGTGCCATACTCGGGCGCTTCCCTCCCATCGCCCCCACGGCCCCAGCACACCAGCTCGCTGCGCAGGCGCCCCGCCATCTCCCGCTGCGCGCTCAGCTCCGTGCGCAGCGTGTCCTCGATGCTAGGGCCCGACGAGCCGGCGCCCTGGCCGCTGCTGCTGGGCGACTGGCCGCCCGGTGACGGCCCCGGCCCGTGCTGCAGCTTGGAGGCCAGGTCATTGCGCTCCCGCTCCAGCGCCGAGAGCCGCTCCTGCGAGTGCGGCCGTCGCAAGGTGCCGCCAGGAGTGAGGCAGAGACATGGCGCCGGGGGACGCAGGCGTGGTAAGTTGACCCAGCGACCCATGAGCAGGCCCCGTGGGGCACGAGCGCCTGCTCGGGCCTCCCTCGCCTCATGCAGGCGGGCCGACCGATGGCCGCTGTGCGGTGGGGAACGAGCCGTGACGACCCATGCCCAGCCATGCCGGTGGCCCCAGCCCCGCATCCCCCGCACCTGCGCCCGCTCCAGCTCGGCAGATGCCAGCTCCAGCTCCGCCTGCCGGCCCGTGCGCTCCTCCTCGCTCTGTGACTGGATCGCAAACAGCTGGTTCTCCGCGCCCGTGTACAGCTTCTGCATAGCCAGCAGGCTGGCCTGGGCCTGCGGCAGGGAACGCAGCGCCGGGGGACCGCGTCAACGGGCAGCTCGGCATGCACAGCTGCGGCCTGCGATGGACGCCTTGCACATGCTTCTCCCGCAGGCGCCGCGCCAACGTCGAGCGGCGCCGGCAGCGCGACGCCATGCAGCCGGCCGCAACCACACCCGACCGCTCCCCCCCGCACCTGGGACAGCATGGCCTCCAGCTCTGCCTCGCGGCTCTGCATCGCCGCCACACGGGCCGCGTCCGCCTCCGCCACCGCGCGCGTCTTAACCTGCACCGCGTGGGCCGGCGGCGTCGTACCAGGGCCCAACATGACAGGATTATCGGTCAGTGTTTATGGTCGTGCACAACGGCCGCCACAGCGTGCCCCCGCCGCTCAAAGCTGCAACCGCGGCCGTGTCTAGCCGGCCCAGCGCCCTCAGCGCCGAGCCCTCGGCCGCGCCTCCCGCCGCCGCTCGTCTTGCCCTCCACCCCCGCCGCCGATCCGCACCTCCTGCAGCTCCTTGTCCCGCTCCTCCATGTGCGCCTCCATGGCGCGGACCTTCTCCTCCAGCTTGCGCACCGTGAGGTCCTGGTTTTTGATCTGCGCGCTCTCGGCCTTGTACTCGGCCAGCTCCGTGCCCAGCTTCTTGCACTGCGCCTCCAGCTCCGTGGCGCGGGAAGCGTGCTCAAAGGCCAGAGCCAGCGCGGGCGCGGGGTCGGGCGCCTCATACAGCTTCTGGTAGAGGTCCAGGTATGCGGTCTGGGAGGGGGTTAGGGATAGCGCGTTGGGCTAGGGGCAGGGGGACCCCGGGGCTGGTGCAGGGTGGTGACCGGGGTGATGGTACATGTGCGGGGGATTAAGACGCGGAAGCACGCCGTGCGTGTGTGCAGGGGTGCAGCGGGGCAAGGGGCTGACGACCGGGTCAGGGCACACCTCGCCGTGCTTCGCCCGCTTCGTGAGCCGGTCTATCTCCTCCTGGTACTGTTTGAGCAACGGCCCGACCGTCTTGCTGACGGCCTCGTTGTTCTTCTTGAACTCGCGAGTCGACTCGGCGAGCTTGCGCCGGTTCTGCATCGAGTCTTCTTGGTGCTCCGCGACCTTGAGGCCTATCTCGTCCAGCTTCGTGCGCATGCCCTCCAGGTCAAAGTCACGCCAGAAGCTGGACACAACGCTCAGAGGCGACACAACGTCGCCTGCGTGTTCCGCCATGGTCGATCGACGCGAGCCCGCGACCGGCGTCAAAGGCTAACTCGATGGTCAGGCGGGGACAGGTTACTCCTTGCGCCGATGGGTGCGAACGTATCGCAGCCCTCAGCAGTAGCTGTTGCCCATGCGGAGGCCTCGGTCACGGCCAGGTTACACGAAACTAGAAGTAAGATAAGAACCTGGCTTGGCAGCACGGGCTAACATTCTGCTTCGTCTCAGGGAGGGCTCGAGGAACGCTCCGCGCACACGAACCCTGGGCATCACTCGAGCATAACGGGGCAACGGGGGCCCACCACCGCGCATGTAACCAACATGGCCACATGATTGTGCCCCTCACCCGAATGACTGCCTAGCCTGCAGAAGGTGCCTTGGCCGTCGGGCCTGTGCGATATGGTAAGACGCATTACAGAGGGTGCACGTGCATGCCGAAGCAGGGACGGCTCTAGAGGCGGGGGAACGCGCCCCCACCAACCTCCGAAGCGCTCCCAAGGGGGAGGGGCTAACTGCACGGCACCACCTACTCGACAGGCCAACAATAGGCACGGGACCCCTCTTTAAGTCACCATCAACGCAAAGTCAATACAGCACGCACTGCCGCGAGGGAGGGACTGACCGCGAGGCACCACGTCACTCAGCCAGCCCAAGCAGCGGTGAAGGCTCAGTCAGGTTAACGAGGCAATGTCAGGGCGACGGCGATATGCCCGTGCCCGAGACGGCACGGACCTGGCACACGCCGACCAGGGGAGACTCCCCTGACGCCGACGCTTGCCGGAAGGAAGGAAGGCCTAATGGGAAACCTCCCCAGCTGCGCATGGGTGCAAGGCTCGCCCCAAAAGGAGGCCACCCAGACCAGACGAACACCGTCGATCATTATGCGGTTGTCGCCGGGGCTATTTTAGGGTTCTCGGGCACGCTAAACCCCGTGCCCTCACCCCACGGGCCGGACCTAGCCGCCCGGTCTGCCTCAACGGCAGGATTGCACATCTCAACGCACGCCGCCGCTGCTGCCGCTCTCGCTCTGTTGACACGGCGTTGGCCACTTGGCCTTGCGGACATGTATCAGGCCGGTCGCTGCCCGCCGGTGCAAGCCCCTGGGGTACCGGCATTCGGCAGTTTTAACGCAGGCACACTGAGGCACTTCTTTGAAAGCCGTGACGGTCAGGGACGAGGACAAAGCGGCATGGTGATGCACAGCAGTCCGGGCTCGGCGTCCCGAGTTGCGGTCGATTCACATCCTCTGACGACATAACTGCGCACGTGGGCTGTGTTCAGAGTGTTACAAGCCACCGGTGGTCACCCACGGGCTGCGGTCGTGAACGGCGCACGGCCGATTATTTGTGGATGAAGACGACCGTCACCCCACAGGATGGATGAATCGTCAGACCGCATACGGTATCCTATCACGTCAAGCTCCCCGTCTCCCTGCAGCAGTACTGAGGCCACGGGCGCGCACCAAGCCATGGCGGCCGGAAACTGCGACCTCGAGCCTCACCCCAGCGACCCCAACTAGCCCCAAAACGCACTGGTATCACCGCCACCCCACTGCTGCGACTTGGCGCCAGCGACTGTGGTTCGGCAAATGGCCCGCTGCCGCCAGGGAGTGGCTGCTGCAACCCTGGCAGCGCCCGTCGACACCGACACGGCCGCTACAAAACAAGCATCAACCCAAAGCGCGTGCCCGCATGAATAGCTCGCGCCGCCGCGCGGCCAGCCTTGTGCAGGCGGCCGCTGCGGGCCTGGATAAACGCGGCCCACGCTTCCTCTTCACAGCCGTGACGCCCCAGTCCCAGCCCAGCTCTGCGCGAGCGCTGACTCGGGCTGGCGCCTGCCGCGGTGCCTCCGCACGCCATGGCGTGTCGTCGCCCCGCGGCCCGCATGCACACACCATGGGGCAATCGCACGCGCCACAGGTTGGACCCGCACTTGACACAGGAGGCCCTGTCCCCATGCATACTTGCGCACGCCCCCTCCCCACACACGTATTCGCCAGCCGCTGGCGCCCAAGCCAGCGCCTGCCTGCAACTTCTGTCGCTCGCCCAAACACCCCCAACGCAACACACCGCGCGCCGCCCATGGCGCACGGCACGACCTGCAGGTGTGCTCTGGCCTGTGACCGGCGCGGGACCGTGCGCTGGCGTTCGCCGAACGGCACGGCACCAATGGATGGATGAAACTTAGCGGTACACACACACGCACACACCCCAGCACGCAACGACCAAGGCGCGCGCTCTCGTCATGCACGCGACGCCCGCATACGCCCCGTCGTGGGTCCGTTAAGTAACGCACGCAACGCAAGAGGAACGAGAAAGAGCTCGCTACTGCGCTCAGCACGTCTTGCCCCCCGACACAACGGCGGGCAAAGCTGGCCCTCCGCCTCGCGCTGTGCTGCCGCAGGTCCCCTTACTTCAGCCGCGATACCATTGTGCGGCTGCGGCTGTTCCCCCCTGACCCACTACCGCCGCCCACCGCGCGCTATGTAAGTTCCCGCCGCGCCCGCACGTTCGGCGGGCCGCGGCGGAGGCTGATGCTGCTCGCCGGGCGCCCTCGCCCCGGCGGCTGTGATGAGCCGGGCGGCGCGGCGTGATGCTGCCGACAACCGCCCGGGTAGGCAGTTTTCATGTGAAGCTGCGCGCATGACGTCTTAGCAGCGCCCCCTACGGCGCCCCCGTCTCCCTGCCGATGTGCCCACCTCGTAAGCTGCTGATGCTGTCGGCAATCTGCACCACCGCCGTCCACCACACGGGCCCATGAGACACGGCGCCCGAGTGTGTGGGGCCGGCCGGATCGTGCGGCTCGCCGCGCCACGGCCATCACCCGTTGGGCGGCTGCTCGGGCGGCCGGGCCCCCTGCGTCGGCGTGGGAGCGCCGTGCGATGAGGTTGGCGTCCCGAGCGACTCGATAGGACTCTGCATTGGCGAAGGGTTGCGAGGGGGAAGGGAACATGTCAAGGTGTCCATGCCGACGACATGACAGCAACGGCATGACAGACCATGCGGCTCAACAGCGGCCGGTTGCGCTGCAGGCGGCGCCGCTCGCTCGGGCTCACCAAGAGCCCACTGTGCGGCGTTGAGCCCATGCGGATCATCTGGATGCCCTGCTGCGAGCCCGAGGGAGCTGCCATGGAGCTCGTCGGCACCGCAATCGACAGCGCCAGGCCATCTCGCCGTCGTGCCGGCGAGGCGCCGGCGCTGCGAATCGCGGCAGACGGCGAGGTCGCGGATGGCGAGGCAGACTCGCTGGCGCGCCCATAGCTCGGACCGGCCCCTGCGCCGCCCTCGCTGCGGAGGGAGCCGGGCACTCGGCCTTCAAAGAGCAAGTGCGCCTGTAGTGGCCCAGCCCTCTTGGGGCTGACCGCCAGGCCCGCAGGCGTCAGCACAGGTGGACTGCCCGCGCCTCGGCTGCCAGCAGCGCCCGGCGGCCCGGGCCCTGGCGGCGGGCCGCCCTCTGACAGCGCCGCCGCCGCCGCTGCGGCAGACGAGGCGAGGTAGCCGGCCGAGTCGGGGTCTGACATGTCCGAGCCCGCTGGCCGCCGCAAGTGCCCTGGACGATGAGGGTGTGGGTAGTGCGCTGACGCAGCGGGGATGCCGCTCGCCGTGCGACTTGGGCCGGCGCCGCCGGCGCCCGATGCAGAGCTCGAGACGTCGGCCGCGCTGCTGGCCATGGCCGCTGCCGCAGCCGCGACGGCGGAGCCGTTGACGTCTGACGACAGCGTGCCCACGAGGTGTGGCATGCCCGACTGTGGCTGCGACGGCAGCGCTTCTTGCAAGCTCCGAGACTTGCGAGAAAGGCTGCCACTGGCGAGGCTGCCGCTGCCGCTTGCTCGCCCAGCCTGGCCCGACAGGGAGGGCCTAGGTCCGCTGGACACGGCTGTACTTGCTGCCGTCGCCGCAGAGCTGGCGGCCGCTTCTGCCGCGGCCCACGCCCGTGATTGCGACGACTGCGCGCCCGCCGAGGTGCGCTCCGGGCTGCCCCGGCTGGCGGCGTGCGTCGGCGTGGTGGGCAGACTCGCGAGGCCCTGCGCGACAGGAAGGCAGGACCGGAGGCAGGGAGTAAGAATGATCACAAGCTCCTTGTCACGGGGATGAATGAACAGCAGAGACAAGGCAGCGCGCAACTCGACCGCGGCAAACAGTAGCAACCGCTAGTGGCCAAGGATCGCACCTGTCTGAGCGGCGGGTGCGCGGGTGTGATAATGCCTGTTGACGTCCGGGCGTGGCCAGAGGGTCCCAGCCGGCTTGGCGTCGGCGGCAGGTGCGCACTGGGCAAGCCGCCACCGCCACCCAGCCGGCTTGAGCTGGTCACCAGGAGCGACGGCTTGTAGCGGGGCACTGTCAGCGGAGTGAACGTGTGCGCGCCGGCGGCCGCAGAGCCACCATCCGTGCTGTCGGGTACAACCGAGGCCGGCGCCAAGCCCGCCATTTCGAGCAGCGTCGGCGCCGCCGCCGCCCTTGCTCCCGTGCCAGCAGAGAACCGGGAGAGCGCGGTCCCGGCGCCGGACGCTGGCAGGACGGGATTGAGCGGTGCGTCGACGAAGTGGAGCTCCTCGCTGACTGCCTCGACAGCCTTGCCGGACGCCAGGCTGGCCCGGTAGTCCACGGGGTCTCGGGGCTTGTCCAAGTGGGTCAAAGCCACACGGATGCGCCGCAGCGGGCCGCGCTTGTAGCTGCGGAAGGGCAAGAGGAAAGGCGAACAGTAAAGCGCAATGTCAGCTGCAAAGGATCCGGGCCGGCGGCACGCCGATATCCGGCGAAATCCGGGTTGGCCTGGCAGTGGCCGTCAGCGGCGACGCACGCCTCACCTGGCCAGCTTTGCTGCCGCTAGCAGCATGTCGCCGCACGACATGATGATGGAGGCCAGGAACAGGCCGTGGTGCATGTACATGCCGCCGCCCATGGCGTTGTGCCGCGCGTACACCACGCTCTGCGTCACGGCCTCGGCAGGCGCCTGCAACAGCGCGACGCAGAACTCCACCAGCTCCAGGTACCTGGCAGGTGAAGGGGAAGGGACACGAGAGGGCATTGTGAGGAGGACAGCGCGGACTGGCATAAGAGCGAGCCGGCTGGCATGCCGAGAACACAGACATTCACATGTCGCCTCGTACGGGCATCCCAGCGCACCTCCAAAACACCAGTGGCACGTCCTTGTTGCGTATGTTGGCCAGCGCCAGGACGGGCCCCAGCAGCGGCCCCAGCGCCAGCATCAGCGGCGCCGCGGCCGCGGCCCATAGGCCGCTGGCGAAGAAGTGGCGCCACAGGCTGGCGGCCAGCGCCGCCGACACGGCCGCCTGCGCCGCGACCACGAAGGCCAGGCACACGGCCGACTCGGTGGCCTCGCCGTCAGCAAAGAGCCACACAATAACTGCGATGTCCAGCGCAACATCGGCGCTGACGTAGAGCGCGCGCAGCAGCAGCGCCAGGCGGCGGACCCAGCGCTTGGACCACAGGCGGGAAGCACGGGCGCTGAGCGCCGAGGCGCAGCCACTTGCTGAAGAAGAGGACGCCGCATCGTCGGCGCCCGGCATGGCGAAGCCGCCGCCAAACTGCCGGCGGCGTTCTTCGCGCATGGTACGAATGCTGGCGACGATGGCTGTGACGATGATGGCAAGCAGGATGACGCCAAAGACGCCCCAGATTACGCCAAGGGCAATTTTATACCTGCGGAAGCAGTGCCAGGCGAGAGACTTCAGTTGGCCGTGCTTGCAGCCCAAAGTGGCAGCCCTTCCATTCTGGTGCGGACCGTGCGTGCCGCCCTGCCGACTCCCTGCCCGTGTCGCCCAGGCCGGTACTCACTTGTACGCGCCGCACAGGTTGTCTTCGTCGCCCGCACCAAGGCGGCCCAGGTCCGCCACTGCCACCTGGTACCGCCCCGCCCACGCAGCCAGGCCTGGGTTGCCGTACAGCAGCCACGTCGGCACCTGGCCGCCCGCTGGGCCCGCAGCCTCAAGCAGCTCCGGTCGCGCCGCGGCGCCCGTCAGCTGTAAGCGCATGTCCTGATCAACGCACGTGCCATACACGTAGTCCCGATCCAGGTCGTCGCCGAGCCGGTTCCAGGACAGGTCCGCAAGCACGAGGCTCGCCAGCGACGTCGAGGCAGCCGGCAGCGCCACAGCCTCAGCCGGCGGCGCCGCCAGCAGCGGTCGCCAGGCGGGCGGCAGCGGCCCCGTCAGCGCGTTGGCGCTGAGGTTCAGGTAGCCAAGCCGCAGGGCGCCCCACTCGGGCGGCAGGATGCTGGTGAACGCGTTGGCGCTCAGGTCGAGCAGGCGGAGGTTTCGCAGCGAGGCCAGGCTCTGAGGCAGGCGGCCAGTCAGGCCGCAGCCCACCAGCCGCAGCTCCCGCAGATACGGCAGCAGCACGGGAAGCCCGGCGGGAGCGCCACCGAGCAGCCGCGCGCCGCCGGAGCACCGAAGCGACAGGGAGCGCAGGCTGGGAAGCGGCGACATGGCGGCTGCGGCTGAGGGGTCGAGCAGCGCGCGCGGCAGCACCAGGTCCGAGAGGACGTCAATGGAAACGTCAACGGCGTAAGTTGACGACAGCGGTTGCGTGGAGGATGCTGGCGCAGAGGATCCCGAGCTGGCGGCGTGGTAGCGGAGCTGCGCTGAGCAGTAGACACGGTCTCCACACAGCAGCTTGTCGAGCTCTTCCACGATCGCTGGAAACGCCCTGGCGACGCGGCTGTAGAGGCCAGCGCAGGGCGAGGCGCTGAAGCGTTGAAGCGGCGCGTCCGTCAGCAGTGCGGGCGCAGTAGCGGCGGTCGGTGTCGGCGTCACGACCACGAGGCCGTGGTAGTTGCTGAAGCCGGCGCAGCTGGCCCCGAGCGCGTCGCACGCCAGCGCAAGCGCGGCGCTGTCGGCGCAGCTCGCGCACGGCAGTTGCGACGGAGGCAGCTTCGGCACAAAGATGGCGCTGCTGGTGCTGCTGGAGGTGTTGTTGATGCTGTTTGTGCCGTTTGTGCTGCTGTCGGTGGCTGCGGCATCTGGCAGCGCCAGGGTGTACTGCGGCGTGTACATGTAGCCGGGGATGCGGGCGCACGCCGACGGCGGATCCGTTTTCGTGTATATGCCAGTGCAATAAGCTGCCCCCGACGGCACTGGCCGCCAGAGGCTGGACGCTGGTAGCTGGTAAAGCAGGTCCGTGCTGTTGCCGGTGGCGAGAAACGCAGCGCAGGCCGCGTGCGCCGAGCAGCGTCCCGCCAGGAGCACCATGTCCACTGCTGCAGCGGCACGCGCGGCGTCTGCGCCATCAGCAAGCCGGCCCCACAGCGTGCCGTCATCGAGACGCCAGGCTGCTGCGTCCGCAAGTGTCCATCCGCGGTGGAAGGTGTACCCGGGCAGCCGGGCGCAGCCGTCAGTGTCGCGGCTCAGCGGCCGCGTTTCGCAGCTGTCGTAGGTGGGTCCATCGGCAGGCGCGAATGTGCGGTCGGAGCGGCATACCCGGGCTGCCTCAAAGGAGTAGGCGAAGCAGTCCGTGGACGCAGCTGGGACGGCGAACACGCGGCCCGGTGCCTGCTGACCCGGCAGCAGGTCCTTCTCGCCGACGGCACAGCCCCCGGCGGGCGAGGGGCGCTGCGTACAGGCAACAGCCTGACAGCAGCGGACGTAACGCCGGAAGGGGCAGCACTTGGGGTTCGGCGTGCCGTCGGGGCACAGAGCGACCTCTACGGCGGTGCCGTTGGGGCAAGCACCAGCGCCGAACCAACAGCCCGCCCACTGGCAGTCCGTCTGCTCTGCGAGATGCCATATGGGCTCGCGCACGAGCAGCGTGCCGCGGGCGCACCGCGGCGAGTCCGCGAGCGTGAACGCACAGGAGATGCAGCGGTCCACGCGTGCTGCAAGGCTGCTCAGACCGACGCCGCAAACTCCCAACGATGGTTCGGTGAGTAGCTGTGGGGTTGGGGTCGGGGGTTGGAGGTCCATGGCTCGCGTAGCAGCAAAAACATCAAACCCCGTGTTTCTGCACATACCTCGGGCGCCTTATCGAAGTGCACGAAGCCTGAGCCGGCATGGCCGCACGCCGTGGCCGACTCAAAGTACTGAGCCTTTACGGGCGGGAGCGCGCCTGCTGCAAAGGCCAAAAGCCAGAGCAGCAGGCGCGACAACTGCAGCATACCTGCGACCGAAACAGTGTGAGGGCGCGCTCAAAGCTTGAACGGAGCAATACGCTGCCGTGCGTCTTCATGCATCTGTCTACAACCTTAACATAGCCAAGTAGTGACAAACGGGCGTGCTGGACTGAGCGCCATGCCTGCCTACCGAGCTCGCTCGTCGCGCTGCGCTCATGTCCGCGCCGTGCGACATGCTAGGGTCCTGCAACCAATTAGTACAGTCATGGCTGGCAGGGGCCGTGGGGCCCCTGCGCAGGGCCCCGGCGGGGAGCGCTCGCTGCGCCTTGCGCCAGGTAAAGGCGGCCAAAGCGGCTGTGCAACGCGTTTGCGACTTGTCCAAGGCTTGTAGTGCTGCCTACTTGTTCGCTGGGGCCTACGCGAACGTAGCGCGGCACTGTGGAAAATGTTGTGGCTCGATGAGGCTTTTCCCGTCGAAGCCCCGTTCGTCGCTTGCTAGTGTCTACGGGGCATGTGGTGATAGCAAGACGGGTGAGACGAGGAGGCTGTGGAGCAGGAACATGCGAGGAAGGCCGTCCTCGAAGAGACTTAGATGAAGACTCAAGCGCTTGCCGCGCGACACTTTCAGGCGCGTTTCCTGTACACACACAACAGAGTTTTCCACATCAAGCGTTTACACATGCCACGGCTCACGAAACGCGGCTTAAGCGGATGCAGGCACTAACGCCAAAGGCACGCCACAGACCGGCCGCGTGAAATGGTCGCGATACACGTAATATCCCCTTATGTGCACGTGCTTGGAAGCCTGTGGACGCGCTGTCCAGCCTTGACCATGCCGACTGGCGGGCGGCGTTTCTTCCTGCTTCAGCCTGCAGACGTGCTTTTCCATGATTACATTTCGCAGATAAAGCCTGTGCGCGGGCTGCGGTGCCGCTATCGTTAACCTAGGGCCAGGGTCGCGGGAGTGCCCCCTCCGCTGGCCTCCGCCAAGCGCCGCTCCGTCCGTCTCCGAGGGGTCTCCGTCATACCTTCTGGCCTTCTCATCGTTACTCCACTGCAGGCTCCCTCTCTTCAATGTACAATTCACTATTTTGCCCGGCTCGCCATACTGCGATAGCCCTATACCCACGTCCCGGAGCCCCTGTCCCGGAGTCTCGGTCCAAGCACTCCTTCCAAGCGCAAGTTCCTCCTTTCAGCCCACTGAGCCATGCGGAGCTGACCAGTGGCGAGGCCGCCAAGGCATCGGCTGCATGTGGAGCATGAGGGCGCGTCGTTGTCCAATACGTATGCACCTATCACAAGTGCCCGTACCACCAGGGCCCTGCATCCCTCGACTTGTAAATTAAAACGCCCGGCACAAAGGCACCCGTGGGCAATAAAGGCCTCCTGCTGGCGCTTGCGCGTACCACATCCGTGTGGCTGCAGAGCAAGTTCTGTGAGGCCTTGGTAACATGGTAAGTCGCGCTTGTGCTTGCAGCGCTGCCCAACTCCCTGAACCTGCGGCCCGAGCCCGAGCCTTGCCACTCGACGCCGCCTCACGCCTCGGTCCCGGCCATATCCTGCGCTCGGCCCCCATCCCGCCTCTGCCCCTGGCCCTCCCGCTGCGGCTGCTGCGGCTGGCGGTCCGCGCTGCCGCCACCGCTGCGTTGCTGGCGCCGGCCCTGGTCTCCGCCGCCGCGCAGGCCGTACTTGGACCAGTCCATGCTGCACTTGAGCCGCATGGCGCGCGGCTGGAACTGGCCCATGAACACGAAGTAGCGCCACGTGTCGCGGTCGGGCAGCATGGCCAGGTCTGGGTTGGCCTGCGGAGCCGCGGGTCAGGAGCACGAAGAACACACGGCACGGGTCATGGGCTAAGGCTGAAATGACCTCGCGCAGGGAGAAGTTAGGAGGGGGTTCTATCGGAGAAGATGCAGGGAGCAGAGGCGGCCTCGAGTCATGCCAACGCCGTCGAGCGCGTGTGCAAGGCCCGTGCGGCCGCGAGTGCTCGGCTGCAGGCTGCAGCCGGCGCTTCACCTTGCGGAAGTGGTCGAGGTCGAAGCAGTGCTCGCCCAGGCCCACCAGGTACAGCACCGCCGGCAGCTTGAACACCGGCCCCAGCTGGTGGTAGCGGTTTCGGGAGATGAGCTCAGTCAGCCGCTCGCCCGCCTGCGACACACAGGATGGCGTAGGAGCAGCAACGCGCCGTTATGGAGCGAGCAAGGGCGCGTCACACTACAACGGGGCACAGTGGCGGGCCGTAGCGAGTCGTGCCCAGCGCTCCGCGGGGAGGCGCCGCTGTGCCGCCATTGCGACTCCGTGCGGCGCCCGCAGCCCGCCGTCCTGCCCGCGACTGGCCCCAGGCCCCAGCTCCGGCGCCGGCGGCGCACCTGCATCCATTCGCTGTAGGTGCGGGCCATCTCCTGCGGCGTGCCGAAGGGCTCCCCCGGGTCGTCCACCGAGGCCAGCGGCACGAAGAGCGCCTCGTAGGGCGCCATGCTGAGGCCGTCGTTGGCCAGCGCCGTCAGCGGCGGCGTGCTGCGGAGACCGGGGTTGCGGGCATGGCGGGGTGCCGTAGGCATACCGACGATACACGACGGTTGGGGTTGCGGAGGGGAACATACCTTGCGCGCTGCAAGGGGCGCCGGAATGGCCGAGGGCGCAAGGAGCCAGGTGATGCCTAGACCTGGCCGACAATCATACACGCACACGCACCCTCCGTTGCAGCCCCACACGGCCCGGTCGTTCCAGTCCACGCCCTGCTGCCGTGCCGCCAGCGCCGCCAGCCCCAGCCCCGCGGACAGGACGGCGGCGCTCCAAGCCCGGCTGGCGGCCATGGCGTCCGCCTCTGCCTCCGTCAGCCCCTCCTCCGCCAGGGCCGCTGCAGAGTCCGGCCGGTCCTCGGCCGCTGCCGGTGCCTCCAGGGCTGCCGCCGGGCAGCCGCCAGGCAGCTGCTCCTCGCTCAGACCAAGCAGCAGGTCGACGCCCTCCTGCGCACGGGCGCACAATTGGCAGTGGCTCAGGGGCGGTGGCAGTAGGGCCGCAGCGCAACCTCTAATGGAAAGCACCGCGCACGTCGCTGTGGGAGGACCGCTGCCACCTTCGGCCATGCCAGGCGGTCGCCCAAGGGGCACTGCAAGCTGGAGCGCCCCAGGAGCATCCCCCCCCCGGCCGAACAAGCCAAATGCTGCCAGCCCTAGCCCTTGACCTTGTGGCTGCAGCGAGGCCTGGCGTGATGCATACAAAAGTCGTGCCAACCGCGCAGCCAGCCACCGCGACATAGCCCTTGAGCTGCAACAACACTGCTCTTGCTCACCCGGGATGCCGCTAGTGCGCTGAACTCCAGGAAGGGCGGCTCCAGCTCAGCGCCCGGCTCCGCGTCGGCCGGCTGCGCGCAGCTGACTACGGGCCCTGCCAGCGCGGCCCGCGGCCCCAGGCTAGCGCTTATGGCGGCGTGCCACACCACCTTGTCCTGATTGGGGCAGCAGGAGGGTCGAGTGGGAGTGCAGCAAGCGAGAGTTGTTGGAGCATTGGAGAGGAAGATGGCTGGACTGGGAAACTAGGTGGGGGGCGGTTCATGGGTGGCTTGAGGCCCACGGGCGGCTTGCGCTCGGCCAGCCTCACTTCTCTTGCCCGACAGCGTACGTGTAGTGTTATGTGCGCACAGGTGCGTGAGAGGGATGGCTGTGCTGCCCTCGCTTCCGAGGCGGTGAAGTGACGACTTGCTCGCTTGGTAGGCTCACCCGCAGACCCGGGGGGATGAAGGGACCGCGCACCGACGACGTTGCCAGCGCGAGCACGTCCATGCCCGCAAAGTCATCCGGGCCGGAGCCCTCGGCTAGGTACCATCGCACGAGCCGCAACCCAGCGCATGCACGGTCGTGGGTCACATAGCGGGCGTTGGCTGGCAGGTCCGGCAGGCCAGGGTTCTGCGGTACAGGGAGCAGGCGTTGGGCGCAGCTGGAGCGAGCACGGGCGGGAAGGCGGCCCTGAGACGTGCCTGCCGGTCAGCCTCGGGTATCAGCACGACATAACGATTCGGTGCATCTCGAAGGATTGCCTGCAGCGCAGCGAGGGGGAAGCGCTCAAAGCGGAGCGGCAAACCATCACAGGCAGACGCAGCCTATACACACACCTCTTGCAGGAAGAATTGAAAATTCAGCAAATATTCCTCGTCGGCAAGGCTGAGGATGTAGAGAACCAGCGTCTGTCGTGGGTGACGAAGCCAGGCGCTGTCGCGGGCTGGCGCCTGCGCTGATGATCGGTCGCTACCAGGCCGCCATATCAGTAGGCTACAACCTAGCAGCGCAAGGATGGCGAGGGCAGTGCGCCAGCCCGCTGCTGGGCGTAGCATGCGGACGGATGACAGTGTTGGTGCATGAGGAGAATGTGCAAAGCTGCGTGTTGAGCTAGATGGAAACTTGCAGTATGAAGCGTGCCTAGCATATTGGTCCACGGGTTACAGCACGAACCCAAAAGATAATCACCCCCTCTATCACTTTCTCAACGGCGGCCATCTTTGCTGCAGAGCGCCCAAAGCGCGAAAACCGAGAGTAAGGCTTTGCGCTGCTCGTTGGCAGTACCGCGTCTTACGGCTGCAACTTCAAGTGAGCAACTAGTGTCGTCCCGCAACGCAGCTCTAGCCGCGCAAGGCCCGCGCAAGGCCCGCGCAAGGCCCACGTTTCCTGAATTCCCTAAAATGAGCCACAACCCTCATCTCGACGCCTGCCGCCCATATAATATTGCAGCGCATGCCGCATCTGCCGCACCTGCCATCACAGTACGACGTGCACTAAGCACAGCGCGACATCGTCAACCCCAACGTGCTCAGCACACCCAGCCCCGCAACTCCCAGGCGGCAATACGCCGCTACAGCTGCACCATAAACGCGCGCACCATAGCCCCAAAACACAACACACGAACCGCCTCACATGCAGGGGAGCAAGCACGCAGCCCCCGCCTTATCTCATCCCTCATCCCTCTCAGCAGTGCAACGACCAGGACGGCTACACAGGAAGCATCGCTCATGAGCACAGCCGGCATCCCCTGCATATGCGCAAGTGTTGCATAAAGCGGCGACGCCCGTGGGCGAACCCCCAACACGGCCCTCCGGCCAACAACAGTCAGTCATATCACGCGTCCCAGCACTAGCGTAGGCATATGAAGAGCTCACGCCACATGCCCACGCGCTACACAGCCCGGGCCCGCCGTTGGGCGCAACCAGGAGAATCGCACCGCGCCTGCGCCCCACAGCAACACCCTGGCGCTCGCGCAAAACCCCAACCCCCCCCCAACACGCATTGCCCCATATCGCACGGGCGCCGCTTCCGGCGCCCTGTTTGCCCACCCTCATTCTCACTCGTTCCGAGGCATAGCGGGCGCCTGCGCCCATGCAACGAAGCATTCAACGCAGCCGGCCGCGCCGCGCGCTTGCCGCGACGACGCGCCGACCTGCCTCGCTTTAAGCTTTGTCACGACGCCGATGCTGATGCATCATATCCACTTGCTTGCCCCGGGCTCAAGGGCTACCGGCACAAGCCTGTGCCGGGTAGCTGCGCCATGAAAGCATGCGCCGCGTGTCGTGTCGCGCAGGTCCAGCAGGGCTACGCAGGCCTGCGCAGGACCCCAGAGATCCGCGGAGGCTTTGGTGGTGCTCACGCACCCAGCGGTCCCGCAGGCCTTCGCGGCCCTGCAGGCCCCCGCGGCTGCCGGAGTCCCGCGCTCAAGCGCGCTTCATCTTCTGGTCATACCAGGCGCCCAGGCGCTTGGGCGTGCGGCCGAACGCGAACGCGTACACCGTGGCCAGGCAGATGGCGCCGCCGATCCAGTTGCCCAGGGTGGCGGGGATCATATTGTTCCAGAAGAACTCCTGCGAGGGGCGCACAGCGTGCGGCACACAGGGTCGCATCTCAGCTGCTGAAGCCGGAGGCGTCCGGCAGGGCGCACGAGGGGGGGTGCCTCTATCGTAGGGGGGCGCAGCCCAGAGTGCGATAGCGGTGCGAGCATTCCCGCGCCCGAGCGACCGGCGTTGCGCCGGCCGCGGCTTGCCTTGGCGGTGATGCGCTCGCCCCGGAACCAGGCCATCACGAACAGGAACTGGTTGGCGATGCAATGCTCAAAGCCTGCGTCGCAGCCAGGGGAGAGGGGGAAGCAGCAGAGGGCGTCAACGGCGATGGGGAGGGCGGCGGTGCGTCAGGAGCAGCGGCCGAGCGGGCGGCAACCATGGCACATGGCGTGCGGCGAGGTGGGACATGCCAGCGAGTCCTCCGGGGTGCATGACCACGCCCCGCGCACCAATCATGGCGAAGGCGGAGATGGGCAGCCAGATGCCGATGGCCTTGCCGGTCAGGTCCTGCGGCGGAGGGCGACGGGTGGGAAAAGGTTGGGAGGTGGTGACGGCGTGGCCTGGGCAATGCTGATGGCTATACGGCCAGTCGCAAGCGTGGCAACGACGGGCTGCGCCAGGCCCTGCCGTGGCAGCCCGGCCACACCTGCGCAGCGTTGGCCATCCACGTCGCAATGCCGACCAGCCAGTTGGCGAAGATGCCTGCGGCCCGGCGGTCGACATCGGCACAGCGGGGCGAGGTGAAGGCAAGGCGACACCAGCATGGGGGCCAGGACCACACGCGCCCCGAACCAAGCCAGTTGCCACACGCCCAGCAGCAATCGGCCGCCTGGGCCGGAGGCAGGCATGGCACCAGCACCAGCACCAGCACCTGCCCCAGCGCCGACGGGCTGCGTCACTCGCTGCTTGCCCCACGGCTGCGCGCGCCGATTTGCCTGCCGCGCATTTGACGTAGCAGCCACCGCGCAGCAGCCAGCAGCCAGACACGTGCCGGAAACATGGCGACGTGCCACAGCCCCAGCGGCTTCCCGCCCCGTGTGGCTGCATCAGCCAGGCCCGACGTCTCGCAGCAGGGCCCCTGCGTGCCGGCCCACCCGTTGCTCCCTCCCGGCTGTCCTGCACTCACCCGACCGCCCTCAGCCCCAGCCTCAGCGCCGCCAGCAGCAGCAGCAGCCCACTCACCCTTGACCAGCGTGGCGCCCCAGCCGTGGCTGACCTTGTCGCGGGCGGTGCGCTTGAGCGTGATGTCCTTTTCGTGCGCGTACACCTCGCTCGCCTCAAACTGCGGGCGGGCCAAGGAGGTGCGCGGTTGCTCAGGGGAGCAGGCATGCAGTTTCCCAGGTGCCCCTGACAGGACGCCAGTTATGTGCAGCACCGCGGTGGCCGTTGCATGTAGACAGCGCGCGCTGCAATTCAAGCAGTTCAAGCCCTTCCAAGCAAGCCAAGCCCTTCAAGCACGTCAAGCTCTTCAAGCAAGCCAAGCTGTTCCAAGCACGTCAAGCACTTCAGGGCGGGCGAGGCCGCGACGCACCAGGCCAGCCATCAGCGCGCAGCCCAAGAAGTTGCCGGTCCACGACACCACAAGCATGTAGAGCATGCGCGAGGAGGCGATCTGGGCGCACAAGGTGTGTAGGGAGTGGTGCTGTTTTACTTGAAGCGAACACGGTGTGTAGGCAGGCAGGCCGGTGGCGGGTGGGCGGGCCGCGGCGTGGCGTGGCGTGGTGGGCACGGGTGGGGCATTCACGCTTGCTTGCTGCATGCTGCCGGTGCCGCACTGTGAGGACTGTGGTGGGCCGCCACCCCAGGCCCTGCTCACCTTGCCCTCCCACCAGGCTGCCATGGTGTAAGCGCACAGGCTGGTGTACTGCGGAGGGGATGTAGCAAAGAAGTTGTTACCAATGCGTGTGCGACCTGCAATCAGAGGCTCTGGCCCGCATGGCTGCAGTAACTGGAGGCAAGAGGATGGCGCACCGACTCGTATGCAGGCCGCAGCCGTGGACGCCACACCCCGCCTGACCAGACGAGGGCGACGAGGGCGACCAGGGCCCTCTGGCGAGGCCCGGCACCCCCGCACTACGCACCAGCTCAGCGCCACAGACGACGATGGTGGTGAAGCCGAAGGGGAATCCCACAGCGCCGAACACCAGCTTGAACAGGCCGTAGTTAGTGTCGTCGTCGCTGCCCACACCGGGGGCCTGGCGGTGGGAAGCGGGGGCGAGGAGGGGCCATTCGTTACCAGCTCCCTGATCTTGCCCCTAGTGCTGCATGCGCTCCATGCGCGGCGCCCCAGCCCCCTGCGCCCGCGGCACCCCGCCGCGTCCGGCCATCCTGCGCATGCGGATGTCCATCTGGTCTTGCCGTGCGCAATGTGTGCAGTATCCACCACAACAGTACAGTTGTAGGCACGGCATGACTTCCGGCTTGCGTACGACGTAGCATGATAGGAAAGGTTAGCAAGGTGGGGGTTCTCCAGGCCCTACCTGGATAAAGTTACCGCCGATGAGCAAGCAGGTTGAGTAGCCGAAGCCTAAGGGGACAGCGGGAGGCAGCCAGCGGGCGCCGCAGTGTGGCAGGTGGCGCTACTCTGGTGGGACGGAGAGCTGCTTGGCAGGGCGGTGAGGCTAGCGGCGGCAGTAGCGGTATGGGTGCCCTAGAATTGAGGAGGCCGACACAGAGGCACGGAAGCGAGGGCCGTCGGCGCCTGCACGCCGACGCACCGACGTAGCAGCCGGCGATGATGGTGAGGACCCAGATCTTGTACCAGGGGTACTTGGCCTTCTCCTCGCCTGGGGAACAAAACGGCAGGCAGGCAGGCGGGTGGGCGGGTGGGGTCGCGCCCCGGCGGTGGGCGGTGAACGCCAACATGGCGCAGGCACCGGAAGACGGTGTGGACTGCTGTGCGCGCTGTCGACGCGCTAGGGGCCGGGCGCCAGGCCACAGCACACGAGCAGCGCCGGGCTGCCGGCTGGCAGCCGCCTGCAGCGCAGCACCCCCGGTCGAGGAGCAGAACGCCCAAGAGCTGTGGCCCGAGTCCGCGCTGCCGCGCCTTTGCCGCACCGTGGTGTGCGCACTCTGCGTAGATCTCCGCGGGCGACAGGATGAAGCTCTTCTTGACGGCCACGGCCTGGCGGAAGCGGGGCGACGGTACCGTTGCAACGGGGCGGTGGCCGCACGGAGCAGGCACAACGACAGGTACGAGGAAGGAGCTGCGGTCGCTGCAGGGGAGGCCCGGTGTTGGATCAAACAACTGCCGGGCACCGTATGCCGGGTGAGCCGTATGCGGTGGCAAGGAAGGAGGCCTCGGGTGCCGCTGCGCAGTAGCCAGGTAGGCTAGCGTGGGGCCGCGGGCGGCGGCGGGCGGCGGCGCAGCCGGCTTCGCCGACCCCGACGAATATGGCGCAGCGCTGTGCCAGGCTGGCGTGGTGTGTCTGGTCTGCGTGGCCTCTTTTTCGGGGCAAGCCATGCACCCATGCGCAGCTGGGGAAGTTTGCGCGAGTCCCACCTCGAATGCGGCCGACTGGTGGCCGGCGGGCCACTTGGGCATCTGCACACAGCGGCACGCCGGGCGCGGGAAGAGAGAATTCAGGGCATCGGCAGGATTTCCAGCAGCAGGCCCAAGACGTCTAGCTCACGCGGGACGCTGGCGATTGCGTAGGTGCGGCAAGACAGGTGACCTCACTCACGGGCATGCCTAGGGACACGTTCGCCTGCGGGTCCAGGGTCTTCGCCGTCGCCTGGTGGGCCGGCGCGCCCATGACGGTGACCTTGCGCACAGGTGGCGCCTCCGTCTCGCCATCGACGGTGCCCTGCAGCAAGATGCCTGCGGACCAGGGGGGTCGCGCGGTGGGGTGGGTGATGCTGCGCGGTGAGTGCCAGGCACGCGGTGCGGGCGCAGCACGGAGCGTTGGCGCACCGTGCGTGAAGTGGTCGTCGTGGTAGACACGACCAGCCGTGCCATCATGGACTTCAGCGTTGAAGCCAACCTGCGGCACAGAGCGGGGCAGCGCCGTGAAAGGGAAGTGCATGCCAAGAGCCCTGGTCAAGCTCCAACACGTGCACGCCCTGTTTAACGCACCTCCATCGCGTCCTGCATTATATCTATCATCGCTTGGCCGCCCATAGAGATGCGCGCGCCCAGGCTCTGCTTCTCGCCGTTCACACCGTTTCCGTTGGCGTAGCCATTCCCGTTGTGGTTGGCTTCGGTCATGCTGCGGCACGGCGCGCGCTCAAAGCGGCGGCTCGGTTTGGCTCTGCTCGGGTCAGGTCGGCTGTAGGTACCGTGCAAGAATCAGCACAAGCCAAACGTCGCCTAACGCCGCTGGGGGCGCGTACTGCTGCGCGACACGCAAAGTATTGCCACGAGGGATGTGTGGAATGCGGAGCGGCCACCGGCCAGCGAGTTCCATCGCAATGGGCTTCCCGATGACGCCGTTTTGACAGAGCAGCGCAAACCAAACCAAAAGCCGTCTTGACATACCTGCAACACGGCACAAAAATATTTACTGAAGTAGCCAACGTAGAAAGCTAGGTCTTCATACCGTCAGGCAATACGCGCGCCGACAACAGCTGCTGGCCCTCTTGCAGCTCGCTCGCGGGCAGATACCTAGCTGTGAATTAAAGCGCGTTGCATGGCCTCAGCAGGCGCGCGCACCGGCGCCGCCGCTCCCGGAGCAGCGAAGTGCCGGCTGTGCGCGCGCCTGCTGTTGACTGGCAGTGAGGCGCGACGCAGGCTGCTGGGACCTTGCCCGTCAGCCCAGCTGGGCCCCTCCGTCAGGCACGGAGCGCAGCAGCTGCTAGCGGCGTCCAGCGGCGTGGGCTCATCAGCACCCAGCGCTGCGTCGCCGTCCAGCAGGCGCCGCAGCCAAGGTCGCGCAGACTTGCAACCCCAGGACAACACGCCGAGCAAAGCAGGCCCCAGGCCTGCCGACACTTCGCCGCAGGCAGACATTAGCCTGATCAACCTGGGCGAACCCAACCTATCCCACCTCGACTCTTTTATCCCGTCGTTCAACCTCGACGACATTTTTGCAGGCAAGCCGCTGCCAGACCTACATAGCTCCAGCTCCAACGATGCCAAGCCCGCGGGCGCTAGTGGCGGTGGCGGTCCACTGGCTGTTGCCCGCCGCCGCAAGCGGCGTCCCTGGGAGAAGGCGATGGCGGCGCCCTCCGACGACGGAGGCATGTCGGAGCCAGAGCCTGCTAGCAGCGCCGGCGACAACTCGGCGGCACAAGCAGGCATGACAGCCACGGGTGCTGAGGCGGCGGCAGCTGCGTCTGCACCTGCAGAGGCTCGCCAGTCGCTGATTGACACAGCTGCTGCAGGCGCCAGTGCAACTGCCGCGGAGGTGCCGCGACCTCGCAGCGAGCCGGCAGCGGCACCGCGGCGAGCCGAGCCCACGGCAGCTGCCGAAACGTCCGATGGACGGCCGGCCGAAGGCGCCGCGAGCGTGTGTGTGTTGTCGAGCGAGCTAGCGTCTGCACTCGGATTGGAACTGACGGAGCTGCCGGCGGCGGCAGCAGCTCGGCCCCAGCCGGCGCCGCTACCCACGCTGCGGCCGCCACCGACGCAGCGGCCACAGCCCGTCGACAGCCGCGGCGCTCAGCCGCTCAAGCAGCCGCCAGCTCCGGGCCGCCGGCCACTGCTGGCGGAGGCCGAGGCGGGGCCGGCGCTGCCGCCGACGGCGGCAGAGGCGCAGGCACAGGCCCTGCCACAGTTTGCCGACACGGCGGCGCTCGTGGCTCCGCTGTCACCGTCAGAAGGGCACCCTGCGGCCGATCTGCCCGGGTCGCGTACGGCGGCACGCGGCTCCGACGCCGGCGAGTTGGTGCGGTCCACAAGGACTCCTCGTGCCCGCCGCGTGGCGAGCCGTGAGTGGAAGGCGAAGGCAGCGGCCAAGGCCAAGGCGGTGGAGGCCGCGGCGAGGGCCGCCACCGCCGCCGCGGCTGCCGCAAGCAGTGCCAGCTGGCGCTGGCCCGTCGGCGAGGACTGGCAGCCGCCGCCGCTGGAGGACGGTGCTGAGGGCGGCGCAGCCGGGGGCAGCACGGCGCCGCTGCCCGCCGCCGCGCAGCCCAACTGGCAGCGCCGCCAGCAGGGTTCATTCTCGGAGCCAGAGGGCCTGCTGGTGATCCGGGAGGACGCCATCAGGCCCGCCCTCGAGGCCGCAGCCGCCGAGCAGCTCGGCCTGCCGGCGCCCTCGCCGTCAGCGCCTCGCCCGACGCGCGAGCAGCTGCCGGCGGCGGTTGACTCGTCCAACTGGCGGCTGCACGCTGCCGTGCTGTTTCCGAGCGTGTACGACGCCGAGTGGCACGGCGGGCTGTTCGACTTCCTGTTTGATCTGTGGCCCGAGGTCGGGCGGGCGCACGTGACTGCCGGCGCCGCCGCCAGCCGCCGTCTGCTCCTCACGACGGACGCCGAGGTCTCGGCCGCCATTGCCGACAAGATCGCCTCGGCCGCAGCTGACGACGCGGGCGAGGACGCGGGGGACACGTACGCCTTTGCCGCGGCGGCAGCAGCGCTGCGGCCTCGGTCCGATGCGCCCGAGCGGCAGCAGCGCGCCGCTCAGCTCCTCGACGACGCCTACGCCTTCGCCAACGCCTGCGTCGGCTCGTCCGACTTCGCAACCGTCGCCGCCTTGGTCATCTCCGTACTCGACTGCATGGACGATCACGACGAGCTGCTGCCGGCCTTTGCCGTGCGGCTGCCGCCCAAGCTGGTCCGGCGGCTGCTGGTGCCGCTGGCGGCCCGCTTCCAGAGCGAGGCGGTGGCAGCGGAGTGGGCCGAGGCCGTGGCCGCGGAGCAGGAGCTGCGCCAGGTGGCTCAGCTGCCGGCGCGGTGGCTGGCGCTCACGGCTGCGCTGGAGGACCTTCGGGTGGGTCGGGGAGGGCGGGGTGGCTGCAGGTTGGGGCTGGGCAAATGGGAAGGGCCGCAGGCAGGCCCACGCGGAACGGGTCTCTGGGGGGGCTATTGGTCCTACACTGGCACGCGGCGTTGGGGGCCACGGGCCCTGTCCCTGGGGTTCCCTCACCACGGGATGCCACCCAACCCCCGGCGCTCACGCCCCGCCTCCCCTGCTGTGCCGTCAGCTTGTCCACCCCGCCGCCGGCCTGGGCGTGCTGTTCACGGCGCTGCGCTTTGAGGAGGCCGACCCAGCCACCGGAGTGCCGCCGACACGGCACCTGACCGTGTCGGCGGCGCCGCCGCCCGCGCCGCCGATGCCGATGCCGACCATGCAGCCGCTGCCACCGAAGGCGCCGAAGCAGGCTCGGCAGCTGGAGCGGGCGGCGGTGGTGGGCAGCGAGGCAGGCAGCAAGGTCAAGGGCCGGGGGCGGAGGGCGCGAGGGGCCGCCGAGGCGGATGCGGAGCAGGGCCTAGGGGCGGCGGCGGCCGCCGCTGAGGCGGCGCCGCGGCAGCGGTCGCGGCGGCGGTCGGTGGGGGCGCCGGCTGGGGCGGAGGCCCATCCGGCGGAGGTGGAGGAGGCACAAGGCTCGGCGGAGGCGGCGCCGAGGCGGCGGACACGGCGGAGATCACTGAAGGCGGAGGCAGAATAGCAGCAGGAGCAGGAGCAGGAACAGGTCCCGGTGGACAGCGTAACGAGCCAAGAAGGGCGGAGATGTCGGCCCGGTCGAAGCCAGAGCAGCCGCGGACTGAGCAGGAGCAGCCGCTAGCGCCGGGAAAGGTGGAGCCAGATAGAGCGGGGCGCAGGTGAGGACGCGACGCAGCGCGGGTGGTATAGGCAGCGCCAGGCGCAGTGGGTTGGGTTGGGTAGCGATGTAGCCAACGCCCTTCAGCCGCAGCGGGTGTGAGTGGGCGAGCATCCGCCAGGACAGGACAGCGCCGTAGCAGGTCAAGGCGGCGATAGCATCGCGACAGGTGTGCAGCAGGGACGGTGGCTGTGTGGCAGCGCTTGCACAGTCTGTGCGGGCGGCTAGCTGTAGTGGTGGTTGTGGGCGCCTGGCCATTGGAGTCAGGATGGTCTAGGGACAGTCCCCATCGGAACAGGAAAAGGGGCGTGGCCCCAATGCGTCGTCTGTCTGGGGCTGTCGGCCGCCCCCCTGACATCGGGGCTTTATCCATGTAAGGAGTTGGAACGCAAGCGCTCACCACCCTGTCGACTAGCGCCGTACGTGCCTCAACTTGTGTGGGACGCGACCCCTGGGCCCTTCACCCGGACATGGCCGGGGCGCGCTTGAGTCCAAGAACTGGCAGGCACCCCGCCCACCGGGCAACGGCATCTCTTGAGCACAAGCGTACGGCCACTGTTGCAACAGCCGCCGACCAGCCAGCCAGGCACAGCCAGGAGGCAGGGCCTCGCCGCCAACTCAGCCCCCCGCTGCTTAGACACCGCTGCTTGGCGCCGTCAGAGGCTTGGCTGTCACGACATAATAGGTGCACGGCAGACTGCAGCCGCTGGGAAAGCTAATACTTGCTACTGAACGAGACAGAGCAATGCAGACGGAGCGTCTTACACGTGGTATCTTCTGGTGCGTCCTAAAGTGGCGGCTCTGGCGACGCACAACGGCCTAGGCGCTGGCTCATGCCGTACGCTCCAGGAGAGGACCGCGGCTTGCACGCTTGCACAGCACGCACACAGAACGCCACGCTAGCCGTGACCCGACGATACTATGCCACAGCTACGTTGTGGCACGACTCCACGACATGGCCGCTTGCCGCGGCCTCCGCCCCCGCTGCCGCTGCCGCGGTGCTTCTACCCCGGGCCAGCGGCGCTGCTGTCGGCGATGAAGTTAAGGGAAGAAGCGCAGTGTTACAACGAAGGCGTGTGACAGGGCCGCGGGGTGGCCAGGAATGCTGGCGCCGTGACGCCGTGACGGTCACGGCATCTGCGCAATGGCTTTCAGAGAACAACTCCAGAGCTGCGCTATGGCTTCATGTAGCACGAATGCTGTCAGATGTGGCTGAAGGTTGGACGGGGTGCGCTGATACGCGCTAATTACGGAAGTCTCCCTACTTGGTTTGCACCCAGTGTCGCGTGTCGCGCAACGCATCCAGCGCAGCACGCTAGCTAGGCCTTGTACGCACTGATTTCTTCGCTGTCTGGAAGCAGTTCGAAGCCTCCGACCTTCTGGAGTTGTCGCGACTTTCGCGAGGTCCGGAGCCGTTCGCGACGGTTCGGGAGTTGTCGGCACGGCAGGCCCCGACGAGCCTTCATATACGCAACCAAGGAGCTGTATGTGACCAAATACACAGAAATTCATACATGAAGTACAGCACAGCATCGCGACTAAACCGTTCTTCGGCTGAGCACCTCGACTGCTCTTGCACAAGCATCC
>BDDC01000003.1:167702-180314 GCA_001662425.1 Chlamydomonas sphaeroides
GGAACGCTCTGGCGTGTGCTCTAGAAGCGTGCCCCATGCAAGCAAGTGATCTGGTGGGGCGACTATGAGAAGGCTGCTCAATGCCGTTTGGGGTCATCACGCCGCGTCACTTCAGTACATTGTTTCAACACGCCCAAACATCGTCGTCACGCCGCCTCACTTCAGTACATCATTTCGACACGCCACACTTCAATACAGCATTTCTCCAGACCCACAACCTGAAAGCCTTACTCAAGCGGTACCTTCATACATACCTAACTAACCGGTGAGTCCTATCACGCTAAGACAGACGCTGGTGAGTCGGGACTTCGAGTTCTGGACTCTGCTTGGCGAGCCGCCGTCGGCCGCAGGCCCGCTGTTGCCCCGAGCCTCAGTGACTGGGCCCCTGCTGTGTAACCGAAGGTCTTGACCTGGTCCCCCTCCCCGTGCCTAAGACTGACCAGCAGCAGCACGTCGTGGCAGTAGCGGCATACCAGCAGTCAACCACGGCAGCAGAAGAGTAGCCCTTTGCCCTCCTCGTAGGTGCAAGACCAGCGCAAGGCCCTGTCGTGTCCGAGCGAGCCCCACCCGTCAACCAGTCCCCTTCCCTCGAGTCCCAGCCCAAAGCGCGGGCGGATTGCTGCCTCACCGCCGCCCATTCAGAGCTACCCCTCGCGTGTCAGAGCGCCCAGCCTACACGCCGGCCCAGCGCACCTCTGCTTGTCGGGCGTCTGCTCGGGCCCCTCCCCCCTCTTCCGCCCCCTCAGTTCTCCCGAGCAAGCCTCCGTTCCCTTCCTTTCCCCCCTAGCCTCTCCGGTCCCAGCCTCGCCGGCTGCTGGGCCTGGCTACGTCTACTGAAGCCCCTGCCCCGCGCCAGGCCGCCTGCCTGCCTGCTGTGACGAGCGCTGCGTTTGGCTCGGGCGACGCCTGCTCTCGATCTTATGGGCGTTTACTCAGCTTAAAACCTTTTCTCGAGCTTCGAGACAGCCATGTTCGCCAGCCGTGTTCGCCTCCACGGCTGGTTAAGGTTGGCAGCATTGGCTCGGCAAGGCTCTAGTCTGGAGGCTCCATCAGCCTCCATCATCCCTCACCGTGTTGGGAATGTCGCGGTGTGTAGACGAGAGCTCGGCGCCCAGGGTCGCCTCCTCTGTCGGCGCCCGTGGTCGCGCCGCGGTTCGCCCTGAACTGCAGCGCGACGACGGTCGCCGTGACCGCTACGCCGTTGCCGCTGATCGCCAGGGCAGCAGCAACGGACGCGGCCAGGATGGCGAGCGCGAGGGCGGTGAGGGCCGCCAGGGCCTGCCAGGGCGGGGCAGTCGCCGTCGCGGTGCTGCGGACTTACTATGTCGCACTTTACAGTGCCCCGCTTCTCATACTGCGAGGCGCCTGCCTTCTTGAGGGCCTGGCTGACCTCAGTGAACGAGGGCGCGCGGTGACCCGCCGGAGGGCGGCTGACCAGGGGCTGCACCATCCTGTGTGTGTGAGCGATATATGTTGCGAAAAGGCCGACAGCGCGGATGGTTGTTGCCGTCTGGAGGTGTTGGAGGTGTTGTCGGATGCATGCCATCATGCGCCGCCCTGCCTCGACTAGCGCCGGCTGCACACAACTTACCTCGTTGTCGCCGAGACGTGGGCATTTGGTTCCGTGTGGTGCGCATCAGCAAACCGCTAGATCTCAGCGCTCCGAACATCGTCGTGACCACTGCGGGACCGCTGCTCGTGCTGCCGAACGCTTCCCCCTGCTCCCAACGACTGGTCTGTTGCGACTCCCGTACTAACCGACCCGACTCGCATTCAAGGAGCGACGGTGTGCCAGTTCACAACCACCAAGCTAGGCTCTGCGCCCTCTGTGACGGCTGATCCGCGAGCGAGGCAGCGAGCAGCCAGTAGCGAGCGAGCGGTTATCGTGACTCAGCTGTGGACGACAGCGACGCGGCGACGTCGGCAGTTTTCCCCCTTGCTATCCCGTGCTAAGCGCCCTTTCCCCCGTGCCTTGGGGCAGGTCCTGGCACTGTTCTGCGCCGGATAAGGCCAGTCAGCCCTGCTCATCTCCAGGCCGCGCGGCGAAAGATCCCGTCCCCCGTGTGCTCAAGACCCCATCCAGGGCGTGCCGGTGGCGTGCCAAGCAACTGTGAAGCAACTGGGTCCCCGTGGGCGTTGTAGCCCCACAACCGGACCTTAGCAGCAGGAGGCGGACGCGCGAAAAAATTGTGGGCAGCGTGGGCACTGGAGCTTTCGTTTGTATCCGCCCCTGGCTAGTCCACCTGCAATGCGTCATGGATAGCTGACAGGCGTGCAGACAGGTCTCGAATGTAATCTGCTGGTGTAAATGAGGTGTGTGAATGTGGTGGGGTCCCAACGGCGAGCAATCGGAGACATGGTACTTTCCGGGCAGACTGGTTCTGCGGGCGAGAATCGGAATGCCACTCCTTAGCAAAGCGATCCAGCCTATACAGGACTGAGATCGTGGATTGCGGTGAAGCCACGACGTAGGCGGGGCCTCAGGTGAAGCCACGACGTAGGCGGGGCCTCCTGGAAGCGGGTTCGCCGCTTGCAGACAAGACATCAACGAACGGTGACGCCCGGCCTTTGAAACCGGGGCCTCAGTCCTGCAAGGTACCCACGCCACCCAAGTATGGGTTTGCGGCTCTCATTGGCTGTACGGAGGCCCCCGAGGGTTTCCCAGTCCTAACTCGCCCCCGAGGGTTTCCCGGTCGCCGGTCCTAACCGGTCGCCGTGTGGGCTCTGCCCACAGGTTCACACTCTTGACTCTGTGCAAGGGCCTCATGCAGCTGGCGCATACATGCTGACAACAAAAGCGCGGACGGATGACCAGCGAATCTGCCGCTTTGGCTGCAGGCTGTCGGTCTGCCGGTCGTAAGGAGATGGATGTGCATCCGTCAAGGCTCTACACGCCATGCGTCGCATTGCACCCGAGCGATGGCGGGCTGGCCGCACGCATCTGGCGCCGGCCGGCACACCTCGCCGCCACAGGGCACTGTGCCTGCATAGCCGCGGCAGCGATTCACTCAGCAGCACACACAAACACCAACGCCTGGCCCCTGCCATCGCCATCAAAACAAACACCACCGCACGAAGGCCATCCGGTGCGCCCTCAGGTCAAGGCACGGAGGCCCCTCTTGTTGTCCTGCCTAACACGCACCCAGCCCCCGGGGCCGAGGCGGGCACCGAACATGCGCACGAGCTTAGTACCCCAGACCCATACAACAGGCTTAGGCATGCACCCATGATTAGTTGCGCATCCAGCGCCACCACCACGCCCGCACGACGGATACTACTGCCAAGGTGCCGAGCTCTTCGACACGGCGGCCACTCCCCTCGCGCGCGCCAGGCCCGACCCTGCCCCCTGGCGTGCCAGCAGCCAACAGCGCACGCCAGAGCTCACCGTGCTGCGTGCTCATTGCGCCCCAGCCGCCTTGCCGCCCGACCACACGCCTTGCCGCCACGCCCCAGCGCTTTTGGCGGAGCAGCATCCGACCCACATCGCCGCACACGGCGACCCCGGCTAACGCCGGCGCTGCAGCCAGCCGCCGCGCCTCGCGCATGCCCTGAGCAGCGCACGGAGCTGCGGCGCGGCGCGCCTGCTCACAAGCTGTCGTCGTCCGCCTTCTGGCCCTCCTTGGGCGGTTCCCGCGGCGCCGCGATCCTGCGCTGGCTGGTTCTTGCGGGCGCGGGCTCCCGGTTGCCGTAGGCAGTGGGGTGCAGCTTGAAGCCGAAAATGCGCGGCACGTACTGCTCCGCGCTTTTGGGCGGCCTGGGGATGGCAGCACGTGCCCAACGTGGAGGCGGTTGGGCCCATGCGGGGTGGAACAGACTGTGAGCGGTTGACCCCGTGCCAGAGCCTTGTGAACGACTGTGCAGCGGCGACCAAGGCCACAAGACTCGACCGGGCACGCGGAGAAGGACGGCATGGGCACCGCTGGCTGACACGGCAACGCCCCTGGGAATGCCATGGTTGCCCGCAAGCAACCCGTGCTGCAGACCAGCGGCTGCATGGCCAGTGGGCTGCCTTGTGCGTTGCGAGACGCGCGCATTACTGCCGGCGCCGGCACTGGGTGCACGCACCTGTACATGGGGTACGTCATGAGCAGCAGGTGCGGGAAGGTGGTGCCAAAGTACGCCCCGTCGATGCTGCACTGGTACTCCGAGCGCGGGTAGAAGATGTCCTGTAGCGTGGCCGAGGGCGATATTCAGCGTTTGTGCAAAGCGCCGATCAAGCAGAGGGCACATGGGAGTGAATCCCTGGGGCTGACGTGGAATCTGCGGTGCTGCTTGCCATGCTGCTGGGCTGTAATCCAGGGTACAAGCTGGAGCAGGCCGTGGTCAGCAGCATAAGGCTCACCTCGCACTTCGGGCAGAAAATCTTGACGGTCGACTGCCCCGGCACGTCCGACGTGCCCACGGGCAGGCACGCCTGCCCCTCGCAGTAGAAGCGAGGGCACCTCCCGAACTCGTAGTTCTTAAACTTCTCCAGCATGCACGCCAACCCCCGCGCCGTGACGATGTACCTAAGGATGGGTGCGCAGCGTGGCGGGTTAGACGAGGCGCGTTGCATTCCCCAGTCACCCCTCCCCCCGCTGAGCCCCGATCCCGCGCCCCTGCGACGCCACGTGCACACGCTGCGGTCGCACCTCGCGTGTATGAGGCCATACAGCATCTCTGCCGCGCTCTCCAGCAGCTCGTGCTGCTGGTCTGTGAGCATGACGTCGTGCGGGGGCTCGTTGTCGAGGATCATGTCAAGCGCGTACTCATAGTATGGCACTTGCGAGCTGAGTCCCGACAGGTTGAAGTCGTCCTCAATGTACTCCTCGTCCACCTCGCAGAAGAACTCGTTGCCTCGCAAACTGCAGAACCAGGAGATCCTGCATGCAGACCCCGGGGTTGGTAGAACTCCGGAACGCGCTGGCGGCCCCGCCATCTGGCCATGCACAGCTAGTTCCGTCTTACCAGCTTGGCTCCTCCTGATCAGAGCCCGAGGCATCCTCGCTCTCCTCACTTTCGCTGTCGGAGACGAGGTCTCCGGCCTCGGCCCTGCCCGCCGGAGGCGGGGCACGCCCCCAGTCTCCTGCTTGGCGCGACATTGCGCGCTAGAAGATAGAAGGTTGCCCCGCTGCTACTCTTCTACTGACGAGGGCCCCCGCACAGGCACCCCGTCTGCGAAGGGCCCGAGCTCAGCTTCTGCTGTCACGACAACTCCTGCGCGAGGCCCAAGCGGTAGCCAAGAATGGCCGGAAACGCAGGGTCAAGCGGCACCGGAGAGAGCTGCTGAGCGCGCTGCCGAACGCCGACAGCGATGCTCAAAGCCCTTGCCTCTCCAGCACAGTACGTGCGCTCACCAAACACGCACACCGATAGTCGCAACTCAAAAGAGCTACACAGGCTTTGCGAGTTGCTCTACCGTTTAGGAAGGCATGAGCGGTCAGCGCAGGGGTAAATTCAGCAGTGGTGACTATTACGGGAAGCAGTGAATGTTGGTATTGTAGTAGGGAGATATAATGCGCCATGCACCATGGCCAACCGCGGGGCCCGGGGGCATCCGGAGGTGCAGAGACAGGTGTCGTACCGTGCCTCTCGTGCAGAGCGCTGGGGCCCAAACAGTGAAAGTCTTTCATGCTCCTCATATCGTGTGGAATGGCTAGCGCCTGGGGGAAAGGGCCCGCCAACGGGGGCTTGCAGGCAGCAACCATGCCCAGACGCGCACATCCGCACTAGGCGCACCCGCGCAGCCGCCCGCGAGGAGGCAAGACAGCTGCGATGGCGATGAGGTACCAACTGACCGCCAGTTTGCAGGGCCCTACCTCCTGCGTGCAATGCGAACTGCCGCCACCGCCGAACCGCCCCACGCGCTCCCCCGCAGCAGCGCCCCCGCTACGTCCAGCCCCTCGAGTGCAACCCCATTCAATAATTGTTTGGAAAAACACCAGCCGTCGGTGCTCTTTGGGGCGTAGCCCCCGCCGCGCACGTTGAGCGCTGGTTGAGAGGGTGGTGGGGAGGTGGGCGCCTTCACAAGTACCGCCTTCATCTGAAGTTGCGCAACTGGTGGAGGGCGGCCGGCAGCCATAGATGAAGGACGAGGTGGGGGTACGCCCTTTCTCCATTCCGGACGGGGCCACCTTGTCCGCTTGTCGGCGATCCAACCCTCCTGCTCTCATTCCATGACCGTAGAGCACTGAGGGCGCGCCTCTTGCTTACAGGCCGCCCATCTCGTCACACAACCGCGCGCCCGCCGGCCTCATCCCTTCGCGCAGCCAACCCTGAAGTTGCCCAATCATCATTACGTTTTACGTGCAGTGCGCTCTGCAACAGAGGCCAAGCAGCCAACCGCTGCCGGCACATAGCCCCCGTCCAGAGCCGCCGCTTGCCGCCACTGCGGACCCTCCGTACGCCGCCGCTGCAGACTCGCTTGCCGAAGCACCCGTGCCACGGCCCACCACATCTCGCGCGCACACAGTGAATCCCACATGTCCCTCAAGGGCCACAGCAGCACGCCAGCGCACTGCGCTCCAAGCATGCGCTTCAATGATTTCCACGCTGGCTCTCAAGTAAAAAGCATGCGCAAGCGCCCCTACAGGCCCTGCACTGCGCCAATGCATTGCTGTCAAGCCCCCGCACGCCCCGCCGAGCGGTCACAGCCCGCAACGCCACGTCCACATCTACCTAACAACAGGCCCCCTCCCCGTCCCCCTGCCAATCCCCGAGCTCCGCGGATCGCGACCGAGCACCCCACCATGCAACACCCCACCACGGCCCCCAAATCACCGCCGGGGTCCGTGCCTCCCACCCCTCCGCTGCATACCGCACCCCCGCTGCGGCGCCGACGCACTGCGGCGCACTGGCGCTCAGCGGCCCGGGCGCCCGGGCCGCGGGCGCCACCTCACAGCAGCACGTTGATGTCGAAGGCCGCCAGCAGCCGCTGCGCCTGCTGGATGACGGCGTCGGCGTCGCGGCCGTGCGTCTTGAGCAGCATGGCCAGCACGTCCTGGATCTTGTACATCATGATAAACTCCTTGGGCCGCGGGTAGTGCTCGTAAAGGATGCTGTGGAGGCAGCAGCAGCAGGGCGGGCGGCAGGGCAGCAGGGCGGGAGGGGATGAAGCTTAGACAAAACCCGCACAGCTAAACAGCTGAAGCGGCGGGAGGGCGGCGGGAGGGCGGCGGGAGGGCTACGGCAGGGCGGGAGGGCGGCGAACCGTACCCAGGCACGCGCTGCGGTCGGGCCACCACCCCGGGCCTGTCGCTGTGCCCAGACACCCGGTCCCAGCCCAAGCTCCCGGACCGAGGCACTGCACACGAGGCCCCCGGGCCCAACCCCCCACCTATCAGAGCCCAGTCCTTGAGCGAGCCCCAACTCCCAGGGCTAGGCCAACGGGTACAATGCGCCCCGCGCTCCCATCCCCAGCTGCCCAGCGCGCCGCCTGCCTTCCCAAAACCCCACGCACCGCACGGTGTCCCCACATCCCACACCTCAGGGCCCCTGCCTGCCAGCCCTCCGTGCCCCCGGGCCCAGCCCAGCACCAGTTCCAGTCCCAGCGCCGCCTCCCTTGCGTCCCCACGCACCGCACGATGTCCAGGATCTTGACCCTGTTGATGGGCGCCGCGTGCTGGATCATGGCCAGCAGCCACGGCACCAGGCCGCCCATGGCCAGCGCCACCGCCAGCTTGGAGGAGCGGCCCAGCATGGTGCGGAGCGCCTCCAGCTTGGACTGCATGTCCTGGTAGGAGGGGAGCGGAGGAGAGGCGGGGAAGAGGGGCAGGGTATGTGTGTTCAGGAAAAGGTGTGTGGGGCAGGTCTGGGCGCGCATGGCAGTGGGCGGCGAGGGGCGAGCGATGGCGGTGGGTGGCCATGAGCGGGGACGGAGGCAGCCGGGGCGCAGCCCGGTCACAGGCGTCAGTCCTGCCGGCTGCCACGACCCCGGGCTACCCCACCTGCGCCGCGCAGCTGCGCGCGTACAGCTGCACCAGCGCCGCCACCGCGTCCCGCTGCGTCAGCCTCGCCTCCACTCGGCTGTGGTCCTCCGCCAGCCAGCTGTCCAGCGCCTGCAGCACGCCCAGCACGCTGCGGCCGTCCTGCGAGGTCGGGGTTGAGGGTAGGGAGGGCAGGGAGGACGGGGAGGGCATGTGCCACGGGTGCAGCGAACCAACCTACGCGCGTGTTGCTACCGAGCCACAGGCCCGGCAGGGAGGGCCGGTGTCCGCACGGCTTGCTGGCTGCGTGCGCTGCCCCTCGAGACCTGGCAGCTGTGCGCAGGCGCAATGGAGGCGAGCCCCCACACGCCAGGGTCCTGCCGCACCTCGTCTGCCAGCAGCGCCAGGAACACGTCAAGCCCGTGACTGCCGTACAGCTTTGACCTCGTGACCGTACTGCAGTTGACCAGGCCCAGCAGCAGCGGTACCACGAAGCTGCGCACGGAGGGCCACTGCGCCACGGCGGCCGCGATGGCGGGCGGCGAGCCAGGCACTGCGGCGGCGCCCGCCGGCGCCGGTGCTTCTGGCGCCGCCGCCGGTGCGGCCGCGGCGGCGGCGGCCGCGGCGGCGGCGCCGGTAGACGCGGAGGCCTGGCGCTGCTGCCGCGCGGCGGTGACGGCGGCGCAGCCCTGGGCGGCGAAGGAGCAGAGGTGCGGCGTGATACCGGCCTGCGCAGCGACGTCCAGGTGCACCTACGGGGGAACGGAGGCAGGGGTAGGGCCGCATTAGCAGGCGGATACGACAATGTGCAGGGATGCGATGGGAGGGCTAGCACTGCACGCAGTCCAGGGCCTCTGCGGTGATGGGCGACGGCGCCGCTCGGACCTTTTTGTTGAACATGCACAGGTTGTACAGCGCGTTGAGGGCCTCCATCTGCACCTCGCTCTTGGGCACCACCACCGCCGCGTTGGCGGGGTTGGGGCTGGCCACGCTGGCGGCCGCGGCGGCGGCGGCTGCGGGCGAGCTGGCGGCGGCGGCGGCGGGCGGCGGCGGCGCGTCGGACAGCAGCGGCACGAGGCAGGCGATGGCGCCCGCGTCTTTAATGGCGGGCAGCACCGCGGGGTCGGAGGTGAGGTTGCGCAGGCAGCGCAGCAGCTGCGGGAGGCAGGGGAGGGCGGCGGGAGGGCGTGTGGAGAGCGTGTCGGGGGTGTGGTGAGGCGCCCGGCGGCAAGCTGCGGGAGCGATGGGTTGTGCATCCCCCAGCCACCGCCCACCGCCCACCGCCTCGCCAATCCCTGCCCTCTCCGTCAGACCCGTGCCCGTCCACCCTCCTGCCTCCGCATCCTATCCCCACCTGAATCAGGCATGGCGGCGCCCGCCTGCTACCCTGAGGGCCTCCGCCCTGCCTCCGTGCCAATGACGACCTCCTCGCCAATCCCTCCCTGCCTCTGCCTCCCCTGCCCAATGCCACCTCGGCCAGGTGCGGCAGCGCCACGCTGCCCTTCCCAAAGCTCGGCCCAGGGCCGCTGAGGGCCGCTCTCCGTCCCAGTCCGGCTCCCCTCCGCCGCCCTCCTCGCCCCTGCCGGCCCGTACCTCCACCAGGTGCGGCGGTGCCATGCGGCCGAGGCAGTCCAGGTGCTTGAGCAGGTTGTCGTGCGGCGAGGCCATTGAGGCCTTGACGCAGCCGTCCGCCAGCGACAGCACCACCAGCAGCGCCACGGTCTTGTCCAGCAGGTACGACACCTGCCGGGCAGGCGTGGGAGAGGCGGCAGCTGTCTGGCGGGCAGTGGAAAGAGGCGGCTGCTGCTCGAGTCGAGGACTACACGTTGGGCGTGGGTGCCCCGGGCGGCTGGCCTGTGGCCGCCTGGGACAGGGTGGGCTGTTTACGAACCAGCGAGGAGGTCACTGAAGGGTGGGCTGAGAGGGCTGCGTTCCCCCTGAAGGCTTCATGGGAGGACATGACAGGGCAGCGCACTGGGCTGGGGCGCGAGGGCCGAGCGCACCTCCTCGTACGACAGTGCCGGACCCGGCATGCTAGACACCGCCGCTGCCACGGCGCGCGCCGCCGCCGCCGCCGCGCCGCCGCCGGCCGGCAGCGTCATCGCATGCGCCGGCGTGCCGCCGCCATTGCCGCCGCCAGCGCCGCCGCCAGGGCTCTGCAGCAGCACTGCCGCGCTCGACAGCGACCTCGCGTGGTGGCCTGCCGGACCGGCGGCGCCGCCAGTCGCTGCCGCCGTCGGCGTCGCCGGCTGCGGCAAGGCCTTGATGGGCGTCACCACGGTGGACCCTGACCCCGGCGCGGGCTGCAGCTGTGGCGGCGGCGGCGGCATCTTCTTGCGCGCGTCGATGACCTCTTTGAGCAGCCTGTAAAGGCGCGGCACCAGGCCGCACTGCGCCAGGATGCGGCAGATGTAGTTGCTGGGCAGCGTCTGGTACGTCTGCAGCACCTGACGGAGGGAGCAGGCGGGGAGGGGCAAGAGCAACATGTGGGTGAAGGCACGGGAGGGCAGCCAGTGTGGCGCCGGGGCGTCAACGTTGGCCGCGAACGCAGGCGCGGGCACCGCCAGGGGGTCCGGCCCTGTCCTGCGCCCCCTGGCCCAGCGGTCTTCCATCTGTAACAGGCACTGCACGGCGCCCCCGCCTGGCCTCTGCCTCCAGGCCCTGGGCGCCCCTCCTCTGCCCCCAGGAGGTCCTACACGCCCCTGCCCTCCTATCCCCGCCCCCTCCCCTCGTCTCCCCCACCTGCAGCAGGCACTGCATGGCCACGTGGCTCAGCGACGACGGCTCGCTGGCCACACTGTCCGCCACCATCCAGCACAGCTGCTTCAGGCCACCGGCAGCAACAAACAGCTGCGGGCGGCGGGCGGGGCGGGGCACGGCAGAAACACACACACGTCAGCAAAAACACACACAAGGAAGGTTGGAGCACCCGCGGCAACGTGGTCCGCTTATCATCCGCGGCAGTGAACCCCTGCCTAGCCCTTCCGACAGCCGCACTCAGCCGCGAGTCCGCAGACCGCCGTCTACCACCACGTGCACGCCCGCACCTGCAGCGTTGCGTCCCGCCGGAAGCACAGCGCGTGCACGAAGCCCGCGGCCTTGAGCCGCAGGCCGGGCGGCCAGGGCTGCTGCGTGAGCCGCGCCACGGGCGGCACCAGGCCCACCAGGCACAGGCTCTCCAGCAGCCGGTCGTCGTCCCGCACCAGGGCCATGAGCAGCTCCAGAGCCGCCTCGATGGCCTGCGGAGGGCGGCACACGCGAGGGCGAGGAAACATCGTGCCGCACTGGCGCAGGCCGACATGGCGCATGCTTGCGGGCACGGATGCGGCCACCGACATGAGCAGCACAAGGGCGGCCTCCATGGCGGGTTGGGGAGGGGCCAACGCCATGAGCAGCTCTTGAGCAGCCGTCTCCATGGCGTGGCGGGTTGGGGGGGAGTGCATAAAAGGGAGGGTGCAACGTAGAGCCAAGAAGGAAAAGAAGGACGGGGGCGCGCAAGGCAGCCTCCCCTGAAAGCCAGCCAGCTCGCCAGCTCGTATGTACGTCGCCGCTTACGATGTGTCGATGCTTCTTCACCGATTGACGCTATACAAGCCATCGGTGAAGATACGAGGGCTGGCCTGCACCGCTGCCAGTCCAGTGCCTCATCGCGTCCGCCTCATCGCCCGCACCTTTTGGTTGTCAGTATCTAGCAGCTCCAGCAGTACCAGCACGCCGCCCTCGCTCAGGAACAGCGACTTGGCCTCGGCCGCCGCGGCCGCGGCCGCAGCCGGGCCAGCCACCGGCGACCCGGGCGCCGCTGGCCCGCCCGCTGCCGCTGCCGCTGGCGACGCAGGCGCGGCAGCCGGCGGCGGCGAGATGAGCTGCAGCAGCGAGGCTGCGGCGCGTGTGGAGCTGGTGGCTGCTGCGTCATGTCGGGTGCCCGGCCGCAGGCTGCGGACCAGGTCGCGGATCTGCGACGGCCGGGCGGGCGGGCAGCAGGCGTACTCGCCGAGATGCCGCACCCAAGCTGGGGCCACGGGCGTGGCCCGGGGCCCAAGGCAGCCGCGCTCGCTCCCAGCCGGCAGCCGCTGCGCGTGCCTTACCGTGCGCCGCAGCTCCGCGGCCTGGCTGGTGAGGGTGCTGCCCACCGCCTCCATCTCTCCGCCGCCGCCCAGCGCAAAGCCGGCCAGGCCGAAGCTGTGGCCGGGGCCGGCCCCCAGCCCGGGGGCTGCGCCGTGGTGGGGGTGGCCGTGGCCGTGCGCCAGGTAGCTGGCGGGGCCGTCCAGCAGCGCTGGGTGTGCGGCAGAGGGCGCAGAGAAGGGTGCTGACGTCACGGCAGGCGATGGGTTGGGAGCCGGAGTCTGGTCGCGGCTGCTGAAGCTACGGTTACGGTGCAGCGCGCATGGATTTTCCGCCCGCAGCATACCGCCGCTGTCTGCTGCCCCAGCGCCCGTCGAAGCCCCGCGAGCCCCGTGCAAGCGCCAGGCAGCTTGGCACGGCACACCCACCGTTGTCGCCGGGGTAGCCGTGCGACGTCAGCGCGTGCTGCGCCGCCGCCAACGGCGGTTGGTGCAGCGACGCCAGCAGCGACTCGTCGGCGCCGCCGTTCAGCCGGTGGACGAGGCTGTCCAACGGGCTCCCGACAACAGGTTGCGACACCGCCACAGCATTGCCCACGGCGTCGACGCCGGCCGCTGCAGCCGCGGCCGACGCGGCCGCAGCGGCG
>BDDC01000003.1:194098-228174 GCA_001662425.1 Chlamydomonas sphaeroides
TGCATCCACCGCCGGAGCGGCCTCCGCAGCGGCCTCCACAGCCGGCGCAGCCTCCACAGCGGCCTCCACCACCGGAGCGGCCTCCGCAGCGGCCTCCACCGCCGGAGCGGCCTCCGCAGCGGCCTCCACCGTAGGAGCGGCCTCCGCAGCAGCCTCCACAGCCGGAGCGGCCTCCGTAGCGGCCTCCACCGCCGGAGCGGCCTCCGCAGCGGCCTCCACAGCCGGTGCGGCCTCCGTAGCGGCCTCCACCGCCGGAGCGGCCTCCGCAGCGGCCTCCACCGCAGGAGCGGCCTCCGCAGCGGCCTCCACAGCCGGCGCGGCCTCCGCAGCGGCCTCCACAGCCGGCGCAGCCTCCGTAGCGGCCTCCATCGCCGGAGCGGCCTCCGCAGCGGCCTCCACCGCAGGAGCGGCCTCCGCAGCGGCCTCCACCGCCGGAGCGGCCTCCGCAGCGGCCTCCACAGCCGGAGCGGCCTCCACAGCGGCCTCCACAGCCGGCGCAGCCTCCGCGGCGGCCTCCACCGCCGGCGCAGCCTCCGCAGCGGCCTCCACCGCCGGCGCGGCCTCCGCAGCGGCCTCCACCGCTGGAGCGGCCTCCGCAGCGGCCTCCACAGCCGGCGCGGCCTCCGTAGCGGCCTCCACCGCCGGAGCGGCCTCCACAGCGGCCTCCACAGCCGGCGCGGCCTCCGCAGCGACCTCGACAGCCGGCGCGGCCTCCACAGCGGCCTCCACAGCCGGCGCGGCCTCCGCAGCGGCCTCCACCGCCGGCGCAGCCTCCGTAGCGGCCTCCACCGCCGGAGCGGCCTCCGCAGTGGCCTCCACCGCAGGAGCGGCCTCCGCAGCGGCCTCCACCGTAGGAGCGGCCTCCGCAGCGGCCTCCACCGCCGGCGCGGCCTCCGCAGCGGCCTCCACAGCCAGAGCGGCCTCCGCAGCGGCCTCCACAGCCGGAGCGGCCTCCGCAGCGGCCTCCACCGCCGGCGCAGCCTCCGCAGCGGCCTCCACCGCCGGCGCAGCCTCGACCGCAGCCTCGGGCGCTGCCGCAGCCGCGATGGCGGCCTCAACTACCGGCGCGGCCGTCACAGCGGTTGCAAGCTGCACCGCAGGGGAGGAAACACATCAGCCGTCAGGATGCAGGTCAGAAGCCGCATGGATGCGGGAGCTGAAGTAAGGATTGCAACCAATTTTGCAGCCGAAGCGCCACAAGCCCCCGCTTACCGTGGCCGCCTTGGCAACGTTGCCTTCACCCTTGGCCACGGCCTCCCGCGCCTACAAACACAACGTGAGCAGGGGCGCAAGAAGTAGACGGTGGGGAGAGGCGAGCGGAGCACTTGGTACGAATCTTCCGCTCTGCAATCGAGCCTCCGATTCTTACGTTGTGAGCGCTCGTGTTACCGCTCACCTTGTCTGACTTGGCCCCACGCTTGCTGCCAGCCTTGGGGCCGCCGAAGCCCAACTTCTTCGTCTCCACCGGCTCGGAGGACTTGCCCCGGCCGCGGCCGCCGCTGCGTGGCTCGGCCGCGGCGGCCGGGGCCATGCCGCCGCGGCCGCTGGGCTCGGCCGAACGGCCGCGCCCCTTACCCCGGCCGCCGCGGCCGCCCGGCTGCGGCGAAGACTCGGCACCGTCAGACGTTGCTGACGCCGCGACGATCTTGGTGCGCTTCAAGCTTGACAGCCCATCGTGCAGCAGCGGCTGGGGTCCCGAGCAGGCGGGGCCGGGTTGTGCGTGGCTGGCGTGGCAAACAACCGCGGGAACGCCAGGCCGCTGGTTGGCGGATTGCCCAACTCGCGATGAGCTGAGCGTCGTAGATGATGTGCTCGGCTGCACCGGCCGGACTGCGCCGCAGCCGGCGCGGAAGGAGGATGCGACGTGCATGGTATGGATTGAACTCGCGGACGGCTGCGACCTTTTTAAGCCTTTAAAAGTGCTGTATGTAAAGATCAGCACCAATGTCTACCCACTTAGAAGCGGCTGCAGTGGGTTGTCAGCCGCAAAAAGGCTTGCAGCTCGTGCGAGGTTCTAGCACGCGACGTCCTCAGGCCTTTATGCGCAGCTATCTGTGAGCTGTGATGTGCTCTGGCAACGGCGGCGGGTTGAGCATGTGATCGGTGTTTGCCGCGATGAGAAGCGCCCGCCGTAAGCTCCGACCGACCGCACGTTCTTATCCGCACCCCCGCCGGCCCCCGCTAACCACCCCCGTCGACCTGCTCGCACCTTGAGTCCGCGCCTCGCCCATGGGCCACTCTGGCCTGCTCGCCGTGCCCAGCACACGTTTGCATGCACTCGCTCCCTGCACGCACATCCTGCCCCCTCCGGCTGTTTGCGACCCACGCGAGAGGGCATGCAGGGCACGGCAGCTAGCACACCCTAACGTCGGAGAGTCAGATGTATCCCCATTCATTCTTACTCCACAAAAAACATACCGCGGAAGGCCTGGCCATGACCACAGACTCTGTCCTCCTGCCGCCACCTGGTCATATATGCGACGAGCGCAGCCTTGCATCGCCGCCGCGTGGAAGCCCCTGCAAGCCACGCCCCCTAACCCACGGAGTACGCCACGCCCTACGTCGATGCAGGGTTGATAATACTGCTGCCCTTGTTGCAGCTCCGCCGGTGACGCCTGCACCCAATCCGCCGCAGTGCAGCTCTTATCGTGGCAACCGTGGCGTGGGCACTCGTGAGGGGGCCACCTGCGGCATGAGGCGGTTGCTGGCTTGCGGATGGCAGCGACAGGAGCGCAGCACAGGGAGCTAGGGGCGCCAGGGGAATTGCCACCTCTACCGCCGCGCCCCAAGCGGTAGGGTTGGCGGTCGGGAAACGCATCGACGGCAAGCGGGGGGGCGATAGCCGTGCGGAGACAGCGACCACGCCATGCCTCCTGCTGTGCCGTGTGGAGTACGAGCGTGGTACGGAGTCGCACAAGCGCCGCCTGGGCGTCAGGTGTGAGGCGATGGGGCCGTGGCGGATAGGCGGAGGCAGGCAGGCCAGCGTAGGGACCACAGCCGCGCAGCGTGGATGGACTGCCAGACCCCTTTGACTGAGGCTGACGTGCGACAGGCGGTGCGGCGTTGGGGCGTTGGGGGCGGCGATGGGGGCGGCGTTGGGGGCGGCGTTGGGGGCGGCAGGGGCGCAGTGCGCGGAATGGGCGAGGCGCGGTGGCTGGGGGAGTAGGCGGCAGCAGGGGGCCATTCATGAAGAACCAGCATGTAAGTTAGGGTAGGGGTTCACAGGATACATAGCGTGCAAGTTCGAGTAGGGTGCTTGAGACAACCGAATTGCGGCAGCCGGGTAGCCAAATTCCAGCTTGGACTCCTGGGGAGCTCGGCGTACCGGCATATGACTGGCGCGTGGTCGACAGTCGTGGCAGTAAACCTTGCTGGGCTGGCACTGCGAGGCTTCAGCGTTTGCCACACGGCATCACCACCACCACAGCAAACTGCACACATGTATGCCTCCAGGCAGCAGCGCTCATGGCTTTGCTATGCTGGTCCCAAATCCCATAAAGCTATGACCAGGCCCTGCGGTGCTGGCCTTCTCGCTGGTGGCTGGGCATCACACCCGTGGCCCCTTAGCCGCCGGTTGGGTTACAGCGTTCCGCCGTTATTGTCATGTCGGCGGCCATGGGCCCCTGGGCCGACCCACGGCCCGCCCACCCACCCTTCACGCAGGTACCCTTCGCGGCCCCTTACGCGGCCCGATTGTGGGCCTCTCCCTGCGCCGCGCCTCGTCCACTCCAGCGCCTGACCCCGTGTCCATGGACGGGGCCACCGCTCTGAATGGCCAGCCGATGAGGCGCAACCCTCTCGTGGCCAGCCGCTGCCCCCGCTGCCCCCGTCCTGCATGCCCGCACTCGCCCCAGCCTGCCACGCTGCCCCTGAGCCCGCTCGCCTGCCCCCGCTCCCAAGCGCATGCCCCGCCTCCCACCGCGACTCCCTCGCTGCGCGTCAGCCACGGCCTTGCCCTCCAACATACCTCCCTTCGCAGCAAGCCCCTCGCACTGCATGCCCCTCTCCTCTAAAACCCAGCCCCTCCCTCCAGCAGCAGCTCCCTCTGCCTCCCTCACAGCAGCTCCGCCATCGAGGTGATGACCCGGAAGCCGTGGCCGTCGGGCAGCGCCTTGTTGCCAGGCCGCGACACGAGCACCGCGCGCCAGCCCGCGGCGACCGCGGCCTGGGGCAGCGGGGGGCAGCGGCAAACACAGCAGCAGCGGCCGCGCTTGGTGAACCTCTCAAGGCGACACATAACCCAAGTTGAGGCATGCTTTGCACCGCCCTCCGCTTCCCCTGAAGCATGCATGTCCAAGCCGCTGCCCCAGCCGTCCCCCTGCTGCTGCCGGCGCACCTGCGCCTCGGCCAGGATGTCGGTGGCGAACAGGATGTCGGACGGAGAGTCGACGCCGAGCGAGAGCGCGATGTTGGTGTAGGACGGCGCCTGGGTCTTGGGGCCCGAGGTGGTGTCGAAAAAGCCGCACAGGTAGGGGCGCAGGTCGCCCACCTGAGCAGGGGACGGAGGGAGGGAGGGAGAGTATGAGGAGCGCTGAGTTGGGGAAGGAGGGTGAAGGCTAGAACGGGAGGGGCGCAGCGAGGAGTGGACGGACACGATTTTGGGCTGGCTGCGAGCCGGGCGAGGCGGAAGACGGAGGGCCGCGCCCTCGACCCGGTGCCCACGGACGAGACGGGAGCGCGAGGTCCTGAAACCCTCCCCGCTGGCCTGCCGCGCCGTTTCCGGTGCCCTGGCACCCGCACCGTGCAGTAGCCGAAGAAGAGGCGCTGCGCCTCGCGGCTGCCGGACGAGTAGATGTAGGTCTTGGCGCCCGCGGCGCGCCACTCCACCAGCGCGTCGGGCACGTCGCGGAACAGCTCGGCGCGCATAGCGCCCGAGGCGAAGCCGGAGCGCCAGATGTGGCCCTGGGGGCGGCGCGGTGTGGTATGGGTATGGGTTGAGGGGAAGCAGCGGGTTGCGTGTGGGGCGGGGTTGGTGGGGGTGCGACCTGGGAGCAGGGACTGCGCTGTGCCTTGGTGCCTTGGTGCCTTGGTGCCTTGGTGCCTTGGTGCCTTGGTGCGGGGGCCGCGCAGGACGCAAGCCCTCTCCTCGCCTCGGCTGCCCATCCCCGGATCCCGGCGGCCGCTGTCGCCACCTCGCAGCGTCCTGAGCGCCGTGGCGTCGCCGCACGCAGGCCCCAGCCCCAGCCCCTGCCCCTGCTCCCAGCTGCGCGCCTGCCCGTCACGACGCGCTCCACCAGCGCCCCCGTCCCTCGCACACGCCCCCCCGCACGCACCTGCAGCGTCTTGAGCGCCGTGATCTTGCGGTCGGCCGCGATGGCGCCGTGCACCCAGGCCACCGCCGCGTCCACCACCGCCGCCTGGCCCGCCTCGGGGCCCGGCACCGCCGCGGCGCCCGCCACGCCCGAGGCCACGTCCTCGGCCGCCTGGGCACGTGGGCGGAGGGGCGGGGGAAGGCAGGATGGTCAGTGCCGCACACCCTTCAGGTCCACGTGCTGGTGTCCATGACTGTGCCCAGCGCGTATGCAGTAATAGTCACCGAGCCCTCCGTCCTCCCTTGAAAAGAAACCCTGGCCCGCCCCTTTCCCCGGCCTCCCTCCCCGCACCTGCTCCCGGATGGCGGCGATGTCCGCCTGCGTCTCGGCGCTTTCGTAGCTGGACTCCAGGAAGGCGCGGCAGTGGTCGCGGGCGTAGGGGAACATGACGTCGGCCACAAACGAGATGGGCGCCACGGTGCCCTCAATGTCCAGCACGATGCACGAGGGCGGGCTGCGGGGGAGCAGGAGGGGGCAGAGGGGCAGGGGAGGAACGAGTGCATAATGCAGCAGAGCGCGGGGACGGGGCAGCAGGCGGCTGCCTACGACATGGCATCGAGCTGACCCTTGGCGGCAAGCCGCGGCACCAAGCCAGACGGCCCGTCCCAGCGAGCCCGGCTCACGCGGCGCTGTGGCGCGTCTTGAGACGCTTGGACGCGGGCGCCGCCTCGGCCTCCGAGTGGCCGTTGGCGGCGGCGCCGTTGCCGTTGGTCAGGGCGCCCGCGGGGGCGCCGAACACGGGCGGCGGCGGGCGGCGGTAGTCGATGCCCATGCTCGACATCTTGACGGCGGCCTGGCGGGTGGTGGGCAGGGGCGGCGGATGGGGAGGGGTGGAGGGGATGAACGGGCGGAGGACAACAATGGCGCGGGCGGGGGAGCAGCCGTGAGCCCAATGGTTCTTCGCATGCCGCAGGGAGTGGTGAGCACACCGGCGGATACAGACCGACTGCCGGCGCGCCTCCATGCATGAGGATCGCTCACGTGGTGGGCAAGGCATGGACTCTGCGGCAGGCGCTCCCTACGACCGCACCTCGAACAGGTAGTCGTAGCACTCGGCCTGCGTCTTGGCCTGGATCCAGTCCTTGCCCCAGATATACACACCTGGGGTCGCAGGGACGGGTGGCTTGGAGCCTCAGGCTAAGGGCTGCCGGCCGCCCCCACCGACCCCATGTGAACCCACCGGCTCAGTGCCGTGTCACGGCAGCCACCGCCCTCCTTCCCCTCCCCCTCGTCTGCCTCAAGGCTGCTGACCTCGGCAAGGCAGCGCGCCCCCTGACCTCGGCACTCACCCTGCCCAGCCTCGCCCTGCCCAGCCCCTCCCTCCGCCCCCTGCCACCACCCGCGGCTCACCGTGCCTCCGCACCAGCACTGCGTTGGCCTGCGGGTAGTCGGCGATGGCCTGGCGCAGGCGGTCGGTGAGCTCGCACTCGCGGGCGGTGTTCTCAATGACCGGCACCACGCACTTGCCGTAGAAGCCGTGGCCCTCGATGCCCTGGGAGGGACAGGGCAGAGCGGGGGAGGGCAGGGGAGGGGAGCAGCGGGAGGGGCGTGCTGAGGTCGGGCGCGGGTAGAGGGCGCGGAGAGGGCGCGGGCGCCAAGGCGGTGCAGGGCCGCGGTGTGGAGGTCTCCCTGGGTAGGCGGGCAGCGGCAGGGCGCTGCGCGGAGGGGCCGCTGCGTACAGGAGTGGCAGCTGGGGCTGCGCCGCTGCGGTGGTGCCAGGGTCCATGACCCTTCACCCCACACCCCCACGGCCTTGGCGCCAGACCCTGAACCCTCTCCTCGGGTCCACGAACAACTCCACCAGAGGGCCGCGCCCCCGCCCCAACCCGCAGGCCACAGGCCGCTGGCCGCTGGCCGCGCCCACACAGCTCGGGCATGCCCCTACCGACGCCAGGTGACCTACACATCAGTACGCGGGCTGGGCGCTGGGCTTCGTTCACCCATACCCAGGGTGTGCCGCGCGGGGGCGTGTTACCGTACTAAACTTATGAACGGGCACGGGCGTGAAGCCGGCCCCTGCTGGCGCCGCTGCAGCAGCGCACGGCACTTACAGCAGCTGCGGGTGCTGCCACCGGCCCTGCCCTGCTGGCCCTGTCTCCGCCCCTCCTCCCTGTCCTCCTCCCCTCGCCCTTCCACGCGTCCCCACCGCACCTTGATCATCTCCACGTGCGTGATGACAAACTCGCTGGCCGAGGGGTCGAGCATGGTGGCCAGCACCGCGTTCATGGAGTGGCTGTGGATGACGGCGCCCGCGCCGCGCAGCTCGTAAGCCTGGCGGGAGGGGCAGGCAGAGGAGGGAAGTGAGGGGCAGGGAGGGTCTGTGGCCAGTGGCGTGGGGGCCAGGAGGCGCAGGTATGGAGCAGAGGGCAGTCGGGTGGAAGCGGGGGCCAGGCAGGGAGGGCCCCACGCGCCGGCGGGCGCAGGCGCGCGACACCAGGGGACACAGATGGCGCCATGTGCTGGCGCATGTTGGGCGCATGGTGGAGGGTGCGGGGGGGGGTCGGGTGGCCGCAAGGGCCGCTGCGAGCTGCTGTGGCTGGCGCCGTACCGGGCGGTCGTGCCGGGGGTGGTGCTACTGCCGCGGCCGCGGCCGCCGCGTGTGCCGCGTGCGCCTCGCTTTTGGAGCCCCATGCCCAGGCCCCGCGCTGTGCTTGTGTCCCTTCAGCCCGCTGCAAAAGCCCTCCCGAGCGCTGGGGGCTCGGTAGGGCCTCGCGCTGCCCGGGTCCGGAGGGGTCCTCTCCAGGCACGCACCGCCATGAAGAGCGGCGAGCACTCGGACAGCTTGGGCGGCCGCGCGGGCGGCGGCTTTGCGGCCGGCGTGTGCACCACCTCGCCCTTGCTGTCAAGAACAAACATGTCCTCGGTCTCCATCCGCTCCTTCTGCACGCCGGACGGCGCCATCACAATTTGCTCGCCGGCCTTGACGGAGATGCCGCCGCCCGTGCCAGAGACCCATCCCTGGTCGTAAAACAGACGGCATAGCTCGCAGATGAGCGTCTTGGCCTCGTCCACGCTGATAGACATGGTGGCCGAGCTTGTTGCGAACGTGCGTATGTGTCCGCCTAGTGCGCCTGATCGATGGCGTAGCACACGAGCGTCAAGCAGATAACTGTTGCAGGAAGCGCGCGCAGCGACTTGGTGGTGGATGTGCGAGGCTCTGGGCGGCGGACAAAGTAGCGTCAGGCGGCTGCCTAGGAATACGCTACGTGTAATGAGAGCTCGCAGGCTCATAAGGTGATGAGGGTCGCACGGTCGCGCGCTTCGGCCTCCGGCCCCCTCAACGAACCCTGTCGTACGGGTGGCCGGAGAGGGGAGACCTTTCGCGCTCGCCACCCAGGTCAAGGCCTGATGTGCCGGTGTACCCGGTGCTTTCCATTGGGAGGTGGGTGGGCCGTGGGGGCCCCTTACAGTGCCTGACGGTGCCAGGGCAGAGAGCGGGCAGAGCCAGGCGGCAACCGCCAGACATGCGGTGCACATCGTTGCGCAGCGGCGACAGGCATGAGCTCGCACTACAAGCCGGCTGTGAGCGAAGCAAATGAGGCAGTATCGACTGCTCCAGGGCAGGGCAGGTGTAGCAGACTCCGGACCTGCAGCCGAGCCTGCCCCGGGGACGCAGGGGACTTGGGCGGGGAGACAGCGTGCCAACGCAAGTTAGCGCAGGTGCCGCTGACCGTATGGCATGGTGTGTAGGCATAACGCCTGCAAGGTCAGGATTGAAGGGGTAACGGGCGGTTGGGGACTCTCGCTGCATGCGACGCCAAGGGTCCACCCAAGACGCTCGTTGTGCTCGGCGCAGTCGCTACGCTACGCTACGCGAAGACCAGATATATAAAAATGGCCGCAAGCATGGCAGCCACCCAGCAGCGCCTCGCGCTCGGCGCCAAGCAGGGCACCAGCGCTCCCGCATATGTGCGCGCGGCTCAGTCCAGCGTCAGCGCCAAGCGGGTGGTCATCTCGACCGCTGATGCTATGTCCAGCTGCGTGCCGTCGCTGGCTGGTGCTCGCAAGTAAGGGCTGGCGTGGCATGCACAAGGATCGCCGCCGAGGCCTAGCAGAACGCCTGATCTGGGCCCTCGCGTTTGCCTTGCAGGCCGTTTGTGGGCCGTGTCCCGCGCCCTGTCCGCTCGTCGGTCGCGGCTCAGGCCACTGCGGGCGAGAAGTTCGACTATGACCTGGTCATTATCGGCTGCGGTGTGGGCGGCCACGGCGCTGCCCTGCACGCTGTGGAGAGCGTGAGTTTACAAGGCGCTTGTGGCGGGGAGCGGGGAGCCAACGGACGTGGCAGCGGCTGAGGCAGCCCCCTCGCGGGCGTAACGCTCTCGTGCGTTTGCTTGCACGCTGCGACGAGCGTTGCCGCCGCGCCGAGGGCCCTCAGCCGGGCTCAATTGTCCCAAACCCCTCACATGGAGCTAGTAACAACCTCGCAGCCCGCTCGCCGCGTCTCGGCCCGCTCGAGTTGTCCTTCCATCGCTCTCTCGAACGCACGCCCGCGCCTTCAGCCGCTCCGCCCCAGCCTGTTACCTACTTTCTCACATCCACGCCATACGTGCCCTGCGCATCCCTTCCGCACAAACTTGCGTCGCTCGTGCCAGCCTGCCTTCCCCTCCCAACACACCTTCCCTTCACTCTTCCCCATCCTCACCCCGGCTTCCTCATCCATCACAGGGCCTCAAGGTGGCCGTGATCGAGGGCCACGACATCGGCGGCACCTGCGTGAACCGCGGCTGCGTGCCCTCCAAGGCGCTGCTCGCCGCCTCGGGCCGCGTGCGCGAGATGCAGGACAAGGCGCACCTGGCGGCCATGGGCGTGCAGGTGCGAGCAGCATCGACATTGGTCGGAAGGGGCCAGCGGCAGCTGGGCTGGCTTGGGGGCATGTGGGCACAAGGGAGGGACGCAGGAACGCCGGAGCCGGGCACTGGCAGCTGGCCCAGGGAGTACCGGTTGAGGAGCGCGCAACTGGTGAACTGGATGCGGTGGGACAGATGCGGTGACGGCGCGTCAAGGGAGCCGATTACGGCGGATGCCCGACGAGCTGTGCCGGCCGGCTCGTGGGGTGAAGGCGCAGGCCGAGCCAGGTCTGGGGCATAGTGATGCGCAGCGGGCCCGTTGGCGCGCTCACACATCACTTGCTTGCGCAGCCGCGGGCGACCCGCTGTGTTGGAGCAGCACCCAGGCGTCCTGTCCTCCGACCCACATAGAGCACCTGCCACCCGGCGTTCCTGCCGTCGGCGCGGCCCCCTCTGGGCTTCTACGGTGCCGGGCAGCCCGGTCCCGCTTGCCATCTATCAACCCCGGGCTCTGGGGTTGAACATTGAGCCGCTTGTCCCGTCTGTGTCTCGCCCCCGGCCCGCAGGTTGGCTCCGTGTCGTTCGACCGCCAGGGCATTGCCAACCACGCCAAGGACCTGGCCAACAACATCCAGGGCAACCTCAAGCGCAGCCTCGAGGCGATCGGCGTGGTGGGTGGCTGCTGCGTGGCGCCGCTGTGGCCGATGGCTAGACGGCCGCAACTGCGTCACCGCGCAGAGCACCCCGCGCAGCTTGCCTCGGCGGCCGGCTATCAGCTAGTCCCGCGGGAACGCTCTTGGGGAGAAGGGGCTCGACGCCAGCGCGTGGCCTGTGCTCGCGGTGTTTTGACGTCCCTGGACACCGCCACCTCCGCCTCCCGCACTGCCGCAGGACATCCTGATCGGCCAGGCCAAGTTCGTGGGCCCGCAGCGCGTGCGCTACGGCCTGCCCGGCCGCGTGGACGTTGGCGGCGAGGTGACGGCCAAGAACATCATCATTGCCACCGGCTCCGTGCCCTTCGTGCCGCCGGGTGCGTCGCGTCGCTGTGTGAGGCCCCGGGGGCTGCCGCCATGCCGCCCCATGGGTCGGCTGCTCTGCGTGTGACGTGCGGGCGGTCAGGACCTGCGCATGGGCGGGGGAGGGGGGAGAGGGCGTGGGTGGGGGATGGGCGCGTGTGCTCCCCAGTGCCATGCCGCCCCATGGCGCCCCGAGGCGCGTCAAGACCCGTGTGCGACGATGTTGTGGAGTGCGCCTTACGTCTGCGGGCGGCCGCTCGGCGGGTGGTGGCACGGCACTCTCCCGTCAGCCACGCACTCGCAGCAGGGTTCCGCCGACGGCCAACCGACGTGTGGCGTGCGCTTCTCGTCGGCAGCCGCCATGCCTGCAGTGGCGCCGCCCCCGCCTCCCGTGTCGGGATGCAGCCTCGGCCGCAGCCATGTCCGGCCGCAGCGACCGCCTCTCGCACCTCCGCCTTCCGCCTCCATCTCACCGGGTCACGTACCCCCGACCTCCGCCCCCCGCACCCCTTTGCCCCGCCCCTGCGCAACCTCCGCCTGCCTCCCTCCCACCCACACGCGCACAAGCGCAGGCATCCCCATTGACGGCAAGACGGTCTTCACCTCGGACCACGCGCTCAAGCTGGAGTGGCTGCCCAACTGGATTGCCATCATCGGCTCCGGCTACATTGGCCTGGAGTTCAGCGACGTGTACACCGCGCTGGGCACCGAGGTCACCTTCATCGAGGTGCGCCGCGGCGGGGTTTCCTGAGCATATCATTTCTATTATCTAGGGGCGCGCCTGGAGGGAGCGGCAGGGGCAGTGGTCATACTCTTCATCCTCATCAGCAGGGGCGTGCCCGAGAGCGGCGCTCGTATGCGGTGGGCCTGGGCGAGGGTCCATGGAAACAGGGCGTGTGTGTCGGGTTGTGGCGGTGATAGGGGCGGCAGCTGGCGAAGCGCGTGACACCTCGCTCCTCCCGCCCGCTGCCGCCCCCCAGGCCCTGGACAACCTGATGCCCGGCTTCGACAAGGAGATCGCCCGCGTGGCCCAGCGCCTGCTCATCAACGGCCGCCCCATCGACTATAAGACTGGCGTCATTGCCACCAAGGTCACGCCCGGCGTGCCAGGTGGGGCGCTGCTCGCGGACGCTGCATGCCGGGGGGCCTCGGCACCTACCGCATGACTGCCGCATGGTCGCAACCCATCCAAGTCCACCGTGCCGGCGAGTCTGACTCAGCAGCGGCCTGACTCAGCCACCTGCCACACGACTGCCACCGGCAGCGCACAGCTGCCCAGCCTCCTGCAACCTTGCCGGCATGCCTTGACTCTGCGTTGCCCTTTGGCGCCCCGCCAGGCGTCAAGCCCGTGGTGATTGAGCTGACGGACTTCAAGACCAAGGAGAAGGTGGACGAGCTCGAGGTGGACGCCGTGCTGGTGGCCACGGGCCGCGCGCCCTACACCAACGGCCTCAACCTGGCCGCCATCGGCTCGGCCACCGACCGCCGCGGCTTCGTGCCCGTCAACGAGCGCATGCAGGTGCGCCGTACGCATATGGGTTGGGTGTGGGTGTGGACGTGGTTTAATCGCTACTTATTTGGGTGTGGTTTTGGGTGTGCAAGCCTGATGAGAGAAAGGGTTGTATTTGCTAATCGCGAATGGGGTGTGGGTGAGGCTGAAGGTAGGGAGGAGGCACGAGCGGGCAGCAGGAAGGCTGTCAGGGCAGCAGGGCGGGACGGTTTGGCATCGAGCGCATACCGCTACGGCCGGGGGTGGGAGTGTGGGAGTGAGGGTGGGAAGAGAGAGGCGGCAGTGCTGGGTGGGGTGGCAGCGGTGGCTCAGCTTGGTTGACGGCCCAGGTCGGGTACTGACTCTCGCTGCGTCTGTCCTTGCCGCCCGCTCGTGTGCTGCTCCCTCCCCTTCCCGCCCCGCATTAGGTGCTGGACACCAACGGCAAGGTTGTGCCCAACGTGTACTGCATCGGTGACGCCAACGGCAAGTACATGCTGGCGCACGCCGCCTCGGCGCAGGTGAGGCAGACGGGCCGGCACAAGGGTGGGCAGCGAGGGATGCGCGGGCGTGCCAGGGCGCCGCGAGCCTGGGCACGGAGGCCGCAAGCTGGGGGAGCCGCTGTCTGAGTGAAGACGCGACAGCTTCGGCATTCCGCAGCGGGCACGACACAACGTGGGTGCACACCGGTGTGCCATCAAGCCGACAAGGCCCGATGCGCCTGCCAGTCGGCAATCGAGCTGACGGGCACCCGTGCGCCCTGCCCCTCCCTTCCGCCGGTCTTTGCCGACACAGGGCATCAGCGCCGTGGAGAACATGTGCGGGCGGCCGCACGTGCTCAACCACCTGTCGGTGCCCGCCGCCTGCTTCACGCACCCCGAGGTGTCGTTCGTGGGCGTGACTCAGGTGCGGCCGACGGGGGCCCCGACATGCCGTGCGGGGGTTGCGGGCTGCGGGCTGCATGCCGGGTACTCTCCTTGTGGGGTGTGTGGGGGGACGTTTGCCGCTCACGCGTGCTGTCGCCTGCTCCCTCCCTGCCTGCCGCACCTCCGCATGCCGTCCGCAGGAGAAGGCCGAGGAGATGGCCAAGGAGCAGGGCTTCAAGCTGGGCATCAGCAAGACCAGCTTCAAGGGCAACAGCAAGGTGAGCGCGGCAGCGGGCAGCGCAGCGCAGCAGGAGCAGGGCAGCGTTTGTCTGCCTGGGCAGCTGCAGCGTCAGGCCCGTCTGCGCTTCGCTCATCTTCTTCCCGCGCCGCCCGCCCGCCTTTTGCCCGCCCCTATCAGGCCCTGGCCGAGAAGGAGGGCGACGGCATTGCCAAGATGCTGTACCGCAAGGACACGGGCGAGATCCTGGGCGTGCACATCATCGGCCTGCACGCCGCCGACCTCATCCACGAGGCCTCCAACGCCATCGCCACCGGCCAGCGCGTGCAGGCAAGGCCGCGGCCAAGGCCTCCTTCGCTCGCTCGCCGCGCCCCCAAGCGCCGCGCACGCAGCCCTCTGGCGCCTTACCCCATCTCCCTGCATCGCCGCATCACCGCGCACACACGCTGAGCCCCAGCTGCCCGACCGACACACCCGGGCCTGACCTGTCGTCATGCCTCTTGGGGCTCCCTACCATCCCGTGCCGTCCCGCTGCCACAGGACATCAAGTTCAACGTGCACGCTCACCCCACGCTGTCGGAGGTGCTGGACGAGCTGTTCAAGGGCGCGCATGTGGACGCGCCCGCGGCCGCCGCCAACGGCGCCGCCGCCAAGGCCGCGCCCAAGGCCGCCGTCGCGGCCGCCTGAAGGGCCGAGCCTCCGGCGGCGGGCGAGCTCCCGACGGAGCCACCACACGGCGCGGGCGACGCCGGCTTGGGCCAGAGCGGCCAACTGCTGCATGGGGCTGGGGCTGGTGCAGGGGCGGGCGAGGAGCAGCAGCGGCCGGTGGAGGCCGGCGACGCGGCGCTGGCCGCGGTGGGGCGGGAGTCAGCCAGCGAGGAGGGACTGGTGCGTGCGACAACAGAGGCGCGCCGCCGGGAGGACCAAGAGGATGCGCACGAGGCTGGGCCTCTGGGTGCGGATGGTGGGAAGGGTGAGCATGTGGAGGCGGAGCCGCTGGCGGCGGCGGCCGCTGCCGACAGCGGCGGCGGTGCGCAGCAGCTGGAGGCCGCCGTGGCGGCGCCAGAGCCAGCGGCGGCTGAGGGCGGAACAGGGCTCGGGGAGCCGGCTGAGGCGGGCGCCGGCGGCCTCGAGGAGCAGGGCGCGGGGGACGGCTCGGCTGAGGGAGGCGCTCCCGCTGCGGCAGCCGCGTTGGCGGCAACGCATGAGGGCATGGGCATTGTCGTGGGGGCCGCAGCCGAGGCCGCCAGCGAGGGTGAGGCTGCGGACGGCGAGGCCGGCGCGACGCCGGAGGTCGAGGAGGTGCAGCCACAGCCCGACGCCGCGGACGATCACTGGGAGCTGGAGCAGCCGGTCCCGGAGGCGAGCGCCAGCGCCGCCGCCGGCGTGTTCGGCGTCCGCGTTGACGTTCTCATGACGGAGGCCGCGGCAGCCGCGACGGCGCCGTCGGCGCAGCTGCCCGTGGTGCCGACGACGACGGCCCTGGCGCCGGTGGCGCCACCTTCGCCGCCGCCAGCGGTGGTTGCGCCGCCGCCGGTCGAGGCCAAGCTGCCTGTGGCCATTGAGCCGAGCGGCCTGCCCAGCGGCGGCGGCGAAGGCTTGCCCATCGGCGGCGGCGTCGGGAGCTTGGGCGGCGGTGGCAGGGCCGGGAAGCGGAAGAGCGGCAAGGGCAGGCGAGCCACGCCTCCGGCGCCGGCTCAGGAGGCCGCCGTGGCGGCGGCGACGGCGGCTCCCCGTGTTGTGACGCTGGCGGCGCCGCTGGCCGTGCACGTCGGCTTGCCTGCCTCTGCAGGCGCTGGCGCTGCCAAGGCCGTGACGGAGGCCGCCGCCGAGTCGCAACCGGAGCAGCCCGCCGAACACGTTACTGAGGCGAGTGCTGAGTTGCCCGTCGCGGCCGCGGCCTCAGAGCCGGTGGCTGCTGCGGTCGGGCCGGAGCCGGTGCACGACGTGACTGCGGCGCATGCAGCGCCGGAGGCGGAGTCGCAGGTCGCCGCCGCCGAGCTGGCCGACGTCAGCGTCGCGGCGATGGCTGCAGAGCTGGCGGCGGCTGAGGCTGATGCCGAGGCCGCGGTGATCGAGGGCGCTGAGGCGGAGTCTGCGACGCGTCTGGCGGCGCAGGCGGCAATGGACGCTGTGGCGGCGGTGGCGGCCGCCGAGGCCGCGGCGGCGGCAGAGGTGGCCGCCGCGGCGGCGGCGGCGGTTGCTGAGGCGGAGGCTAAGGCCGCGGAGGCCGAAGCTGTGGCGGCGGCGGCAACGGTGCAGCAGGCGTTTGCCGCCGTGGCCGTGGCGGAGGCGGAGGCGGCGCTTGCTGCTCTGCTGGCGGAGTCGCAGGCGGCGGAGGCGGAGAGGGCTGCCGCGGTGGAGGCCGAGGCGGCTGCGGTCGCTGAGGAGGCCGCGGCGGCTACCGCAGAGGCCGAGGCCGCGGCTGCTGCTGCGGAGGCCGAGACCGCGTCAGCAGCCGAGGCGCCGCCTGCTGCGGCTGCAGGGGAGGCGGCCGCCGCCACGCCCGAGCCACCCGAGCCCGCCACGCCGCCGCCCTTCGGCGCAGCCCCGGAGCCGCGCCTGATGCTGCAGCGCTCCAAGACTCCCTTCCTGGGCGGTGTGGGTCCCGCGGCCAAGGTTGTGGGCGGGGCGCTGTTCCGGCTGGGGCAGGCACTGGACGGCATCATGGGCGGGAGAGGGACTGGGAGGTCCAAGGGAGGCAGGAGGGGGCCGCTAAAGTAGCGGGCAGAAGGGCAGAGGAGGGAGGAGGAGCATGGCTGGCGCTGCGGGCTGCGGCTGTGGGGTCAGGAGGAGGGGCTCGTGAGCCGGATGTGGGCGCTATCCGGCGGTGGGCCAGGCAACATGTGAGCGCAACGGCGGAGGTGTAACCCAAGGAACACTGGTTTGCGGAAGGCAATTGACAGCATAGGTACGAAGACGGATGCGTCGGCCTCGCAACAAGCTCACGCTGCAGCGACGCCCTCTCCTCTCATGCAGAACCCCTGCGGCAGCGCTAAGCAGCAGGCCTTTCTTGATTGGGCCTCAGGGCTGCCCTCGCACCCTCTCGCACTTGAGCGCAACCGGCGCCAGGTGGTCCTGGCTAATGGTCGGTGCTTAGCCGAACAACTGCACAGTCAACGAAGCACAACACACAGCATTGTCTGCCGGGGGTGACAGTCGGTGCTCGGACAACCTTCAGACCATGATGACGCGTCCCGCATGGCACCGGCCGCCCTGGTGCTCCCTTGGCGACAGCAGACGCCGCGAGGCCTACACCACACAAGCATGCGGCCGCCAGTCAGGTGCTGGGTCAGGTGACGTTCAGCTGTCGCGGCGGCTGAAACAAGCACTTCACGGCAGTGCAGGCACCGCACGCGCTACACGGGCCGATTCCACGGCCGCCGGTGCCACACCGGGGCCAACCCCTACCACCCGTTGAACCTCTCCTGCGGGGCTGCGCTGGCCGTGGATTGCGGCCCTCGGCGTTGCTCAGCAGCGCTCCTCCGCCCTCCGCCAGCCGCGCGAGCAGCTTTCATCGCAAGGTGCCCTTCCCAACACCGCACCTTGGCGAGCGCCCAGAAGGGGCCGGTGCAGCCGACGGCCTGCCGCTGCCCCGGCAGCAGCGGCGTGTGGGCGGGCGCCTAGGCTGCCATGATGCGGCGGACCAGGGCCACGTCCTCGCTGCTGTGGCGGGACTGGACGAACAGCTGCGAGGGGGCGAGCAACACACAAAACAATTCAGCGGCAATGGAGCTTACCGTACAGTCCGTACTTGCGAGGCCGCCGTGCTGATGGACGCACCCAGTCGCTGGCTAACGCCCCGGACCCCCCCCCCCCTACTCCGTCGCCCGTGCCTCAAGCAGCGTCGCCAGCTGGCCAGGATCTTGGCGCCGCCCCGACCCTGAAGTCCTCGCGGGCTACGGGGCTCTGATACCGGTATCTACAGGCCCCGGCCTCTACCGCCGCGGCCGCCATAGCTGGGCTCGCCGCGCCGCCGAGGCTGTCCCCATTCGTCGAGCGACGAGGACGCTGCAATGCGGGTAAGCCAGGGCCGAAGGGGACGGGCTGTGGGCGCCTGGTGGGGGGGAGGAGTGACGGCCACACCGGGTAGCTGGCTGCTGAAGCGCCTGTTTGTTGGGAAGTCGAGAAATGCAGCACATGTTGTTGGCCGTGCCGCGCAGGTGCTGGCGGAGCGCACACGCGGCTTGCATGGCCGCCGAGCCTCAGTGCAATATGTGCAATGCGGAGGCCGGACGGAGTGGCAACCCTATCGAGCAGGCTGGCCTCCTGCTTTTCATGTTCGCAGGTATGCTGCGATCCATATCAGGTTGTGGCTGGACCTCGAGCAGCAAAGGGCACAGATGGGCAGGGATGGGCCGTGCGCTTTACGGCCAGCGAGCCAGCCTGCTCCTCCAAACGACCAGAACCCCATCCATACCTGACATCAGCCAACCTGCATTGATACAGCAACCAACATGCCCAATGCACAGGCTGTAGCAGCCAAGCGGCTCATAGCTGTCACGGCGCACGAGCTGTCGTTGTCGGCCATGAGTTTCAGCTTTAACTCCGCAGCGCGGGCGAGCAGTGCAACATACAGGAGCAGCTGCAATCAGCTGTGGGCTGATCTGCGGCGTGATGGAGTTGTGGTGCTTGAACTGGGCGATGCCGCGACTGCGCCTCTCTGCGAGGCGCAGGGCGCGTGCGGAGCCTTCTTTGATAGCGACGAAGGCTATAAACGTGCAGCGAGCAGTCCTGTACCGGGCGAGGGATACGCGCAGCGCCCCGGCAAGGAGCTGCTCGCGGTCCGCCCAAACTCCACGCCCACCGCTCGGCTACCAGCCCTGCTCGAGGTATGTCCCGCATCCCCCGACCATGCCTTTACTTGATACTTCCATCATGCGTCGCACCAATAGCTGCCCCATTCCGAGCATGCCCCACGTCACTCAGCCCGCCTACCGCCTGCCGTTGTGTGTACTTTTCGCCGCAGGCATGCCGCTGCCTGGACGCCGCCGCCCGCCAGCTCCTGGCCGACGTGTGCCGGTCCCCCGAGCTGCGGCTACACCCCGCCACGCTGGGGGCGCTGCTGGAGGATGAAGCCGAGCTGCTGCCGGGGGGACAGCCCAGCTGCAGCGTCCTGCGAGCGGAGCGGTACGACCCAGGTCGGTGCGGGGTGGGGCCGACACGGCGACGACAGGGGTCCCGCTGCCAGGCCAATGCGGCCGTCCCGCCATCCTATCATCGCCCTATCATGGCTCCTCGACCGAATCCTTCCGCTGCCATGGCCCCCAACTGAAGTTAGTTTCCGCCCCACTTCCTCCCCCAGCTGCGCCCCCTGACGCGCTGGCCTTCGCGCCCCACCACGACCGCGGCGTCCTCACGGTGGTGGCCAGCGCCCAGCAGCTGGGGCTGCAGGTGTGGCGCCGGCACGCCGCCGCCTCTGAGGGCTGCCCTGCCAGCCCGGACGCCTCTGGCTGCGGTGGCGGCGAGTGGGTGGATGTGGCCCTGGGCCCGGGCCGCGTGGCGCTGCTCGCCGGCTACAGCCTGAGCTATGCGCTGGGAGGGATGGTGCCGCCATGCCGGCATCGTGTCACGCCAGGCGCTGCGGACGGCGGCGGAGGCGGCGGTGGCCGGGTCAGCCTGGCGTATGAGCTGTGCTTCCGGCCGGCGGCTCGCGTGGAGCCGGCGGCGGTGCTTCGGGAGGCCGCCACGCAGCCGGAGCGGTGCGTGCGTGTTGGGCTGTTGACGTGCGCCAAGAGCAGGGCCATGTGCCAAGTGTCGGAGCCAAGCCGCCCGCATGCTGCCGCCGAACGCATCAGCGGCCATCTCCTGCTGAATCACTTTAGCGCTGTGCCCTGCCGTCCCTTTCCCCACGCTCTTCACCCGCCTCCCAGGCCGCTCGGCCCTCCGCTGTACGTGTCCGCCCTGATGGAGCGGTTCGAGGCGGAGCACCCCATCTCCATAAACGGAGTGCCGCGGACCGCACAGCGACACGAGCAGCAGCCGGCGCCGGGGCCGGCCCCAGAACAGCCGGCGCCGGGGCCGGCCCCAGAACAATTGGCGCCGCTCCAGCAGCAGCCAGTGCAGCCTCGGCAGCAAGCGGCGACCGCACCCCCGCCCGCTGCAGCCTATGGTAGCGGCAGCGTCGCTGACGCCGCGCCTTCGCCTGCCGAGCCGGGGACCAGCGGTGGGCCGGCAGCAGCCAACGAGCCCCAACGCTCGGCTCGAGTCGCGCAACGGACGGCGGCAGCGGCGGGAGCCCAGTCCGGGGCGCTGGGTTCCGTAAGGGCGCCCTCACAAGGCGTTGCCGTGCGAACCCAGCGCACCTCGCAACGCAGCAACCCGCAGCGGACACCGAGGGCCGGAGGCCGGGCCACGGAGCCAGCACCGGCCACCCTGCCCCGCCCTACACGCCGCGCCAAGCCAACGGGCCCCCGCTCCCAGGGCCCACCGCCCCAGCTCCCAGGCCCCACAGCGGGCGCCCCTGCGCCGGTCAACCTCACAGCGGCCTTGGCCGCCCCAAAAGCCGCTGCGGCCTGCGGCGGGGCGATGCCATGGCTGCTGCGGCCTCGGACGCGAGGCTGGGCGGCACCAGCGCTGACGTTCCTGCACCCGATGCGGCCGAGGTTAAATGCGCAGCAGATCCGGCCGCCACGGCGGAGGCGGCACAGGGTTCTGCTGCGGCAGCGGCCATGGCGGCGGCGGCGGCAACACCGGCGGTGGCAGCAGGACCCCCGCCGCCAGCTGGTCCGGCTGTTCGGTGCGAGACTTTAGCGGAGCCGGGGCCAGCCGGTCCGGCGGCCGCGCTAGGGCCGGCGGCAGTAGCGGCGCAGCCGGCGCCCCAGGAGATGACGGTCTGTGTGTGTGAGCACGTGTCCGGTGCTTGCCATCAATTCCGCATCACGACCAGCACCTACATGGGCAGAGTGGCCGCGGCGGTCGCGCAGCGCCGCGGCTGCAGCAAGTCCAGCCTGCGCCTCTACCTGGAGGGCATCAACATCAGTCACGGGGTCGCCGGGGAGGCGGGGCTGCAAGACGGCGACGTCATTGACGTGTATGAAGAGCAGGTTGGCAGCTAACGATGGAGGTGGGGTCGGGGAGGTTGGACAGAGCACGCTGGAGGCCGGGCTGGGTGTGGGTGTGGGTGTGGGTGCCTCATGGTGAGTGGCGCCCTGCTGCTGGGCTTGTGGCGCCAGGCGCCGAGACTACGGTGCAGCAGGGTGCAGGGCTCAGAATGTTTCAGGAGCGTTTGGTCTTGGAATCGAGAAGGTCGGGTGGATTGATGTGTGCATTGGTTGTTGGGTCGAGTTGCCAATCGTGGGGCCTGTGATTGAAGTATGCGCAGTGCGGCGTCATTGCCAAGGAGCGGTGCGCGCATGTGATGCTGGGAGGTGGTTACAGAGCAGTGGGCGGTGCGCCTACGTGCAAGGGTCACTCGAGATGCTGCACGGGTGCCGCCAGTGGCGACTTTGTACATACTGCGGTTGCCATACAGAGGGGACCCTGAATGCGTCGTACATCAGGCGTTGGGTCAGTACCCGCGGCCGGGTGGGTCGGTTCAGGAGGGTCGGCTGTTACGGGTGGCTTGTCACGTACCCCCTGCGGTCGCTGCATTGAGCTTTTTGCTTGGGTTTGCCTGCATGCCTGCTCGCCTTGCTGCACGGCATGCGCGTGTTTTGTTGTTGGGATAGTAAGTTTCGCACGCCGAGCCGCTAGACTGGGGTATGCTCTAGGATAGTACCGCCGCCGCGCCCGCGGCCACCGCTACCCAGCCAGCCGTTCAGGCAGCACGCAATGCTCGACTGTTGACTTTCGGCCATCCGGCGGCAGAGTGATAGGGCCCGCCGCGTGTCCCACGCACCACCAGAGCCCCGGCGGCCGTTCAGGTCACCGCCGCTACGGCCGCCGCCGCTGGCCGCTTTTGCGCATGCAAGCATACCGCCAACCTGTACGTCCTCTCGTCGCCATCGCCCTACACTGTTTTATCCGTCAGTGCGTCACAACATATATTATGGCACGTTTGAGCTGGCGAAAATAAAGGAAGGCTGGCGGAGGTTACAAAAGAGAGTATTTGTTTTCAAATTTTACCGCCAGCGCTAGCCAGACGGGCGCGCCACATAGCATCGGCTTTGCCCAGTGGCTAATGCCCTCAAAAATGATATCATTAGGGACTGCGAAGAACCATGAGGGCGCCAGGCGGGCGATAGCGGTGGTTGAATGGGCCCTGGGCCTGGGCGCATGGTAGGGACGCGTGGGGAGCTGGGGGCGGCACAGAAGCGCCGCCAGGGGTCGTGTCACATGCCATTGCACATGAAGCAGCTGTGAGGAAGCTGCGACCTGCCTTGGCGGACTGGCATATCATGGGCGCACCGGGCGGCGTTCATAGGGCGTTGGCTGGGTAAGGCTCGGCACGGTTTGGGTCTCGTGTGTGCCTTCGACACAGCCGCATCGAACTATAAACATCAAGTCAATAATACGTTTTTGGGAAACCCCATCGCACGTCTGCTTCTGCACCTTTCGCGCCATGCAGCCGGTCGCGAAGCGTCTGTCGCGGCCCGTCTGATCACACCTACCGGCACACTAGTAGACATGGAATCACTCGCACCGCCGCCCGGCGCGCCCTTCAGCGACCAGGAGTGCCGCGATGGCTTCGCAGTCCGCTACTCGCCATCCAAGGGCCGTCACCTGGTCGCCACTCGCGCCTTCTCGCTGGGGGCAAAGGTCCTGGAGCAGGCGCCGCTGGCTGCGGTGCTCAAGTGCGTCGGGGGCCCCCGGACGTGTCTGGGGCTGGGCAGGATGTCGGCCGGGTTTGGCTCATCCCCACGGCCGGTACGCGGGCTGCAGTCATCCTCGTCCGTTCAGCTCTCCCGCGCCACCTGCCCTACCTCATCCGCCCCTTGTGCGCCCCACAATCTCCCACCCTTGCCGCACGCGCAGTGACGAGTCCACGCCCGGCCACTGCGACCACTGCTTCCAGCGCTGCTCCAAGCCGCTGCGCTGCGCCCGCTCCAAGCTGGCGCGCTACTGCAACCGCGACCACCAGCGAGCCGCATGTGAGCGGCCCTCCACGTGTGCACACACATGGGTTCTGTTCTACTCGACACACGAACACACGTGCTCACCCCAGGCAGGGGGCATGCTCAGGCGCGCGGGCGCCGGGGCCCCGCCGGGGCCCTGCCAGCTGCCGCCGCAGCTCGCAGCCGCGCACCGCAGCGCCGCTGGGCCCCTCCACTGCATGGGGGCGCCGCGACCTGGCCCCTGCCTCCCATTCCTCCCCCAACCCGTCGCAACATGTCACCCGCCCGCAGGGTTGTCTGGCTACAAGGCGGAGTGCGAGGCGCTGGTGCGCTGCTGCCCGCGCGTGCCGCCGCCCACGGTGCGGCTGGCGGCACGGCTGCTGTGGCGCAGGGCCAGGTGCGTGTGGCCGCACAGCCCCCGGGACGAGGAGAGCCTCCCCGAGGGCCCCGAGGGGGTGGGCTTCGGGGCCCACTCCGGGAGCCTGGGTCAGGCTCCTTGGCCCTTGTGTCGGCCCCGCTGCAGCCAAGCAGGACAAGGGCCGCCGACGCGTGCATGCTAGCTGGGCCTCTGCCGCACGCCTACGGGCTGCACCCCCGGCCTGGGCTCTCGTCCGGACAGCATCGCCCCTGCCTCCGCGCTGACGCCGCAGGGCGCTCGAGGCGCAGCCGCCAGCGGCGCTGGGCGCGGCCGGCGCCGGCAGCCCGGCCGCAGCTCACACGCATCGGGCCGAGCCGGTGGACGAGGACGCGCTGGGGCCGCTGTGGTGTCTGGACAGCCACTGGGCGGCGCTGGATGGCGGGCGGAAGGCCATGTACGCGCAGCTGGCCATCGTGACGTGGTGCGGCGGCGGCGGGGCTGGGGCGCGGCAGGACAGGTGCCGGAGAGGCCGGCAGCAGCGCACAGCTCAAAGTACGGTATGCTGGGCACTGTGCGACATGTGGTCCCGCTGTCGTGCGGTGCTCCTCGCAGGCAGTACATGTACGGGCAGCCCGGCGAGCCGTGCCCGCCGGACGCGGAGCAGCCCGCGGCGCCCGGCGGCGGCGCTGACGCGGCGCCAGCCGCAACCCCCGGCGCACCCTCCGCGGCGCCGTGGCCGGGCGTGCGCGCGGTGGCTGCGCTGCTGGCGCGACTAGCGGCCAACGCCCACACCATCGCGGGTAGGGCCCCGGCAGCAGGGAGCGGAGCACGCTCATGGCCTGACCCTAGGCCGAATCTCTTGCTGTGCGCTGGTGCCAGGCCAGCCTCCCAGTCGCGATCCGAGCGCCTGTGTCCACTGCTTGGGTGCCCGCCTCAACCCGCCGCCGCGCCCTCTGCCCGCCGCTTTCCTCGCTATCCCCGGCGCATGGCCCAGACGACGAGCAGCGGCCCGTGGGCCTGGGGCTGTACCCCACCGGCGCGCTGGTCAACCACTCGTGCCGCCCTAGCTGCGTGCAGGCCTTCTGGGGCAGCCGCCTGCAGCTCAGGTGCGGACCGGACCGGACCGGACCGGACCGCGGCGGCCAGGGGGCTGACGGGCGGCCGGGGACCGGGCGGCAGCCTGCCGGCAGGGGGCTGGTAGGTGGTAGCCGAAGCCGCTCCTTTGCCCGACGGTCCGGAACCCCGCCATGCCCACTCCGCAGGGCGGTGCGGCCGCTGGCCCCCGGTGATGAGATCACCATCGCCTACATCGAGCTGGCCGCCACCCGCCAGGAGCGGCGCGAGGCTCTGTACGACTCGTACTTCTTTGACACGGCCGCCGAGGCCCCCTCGGAGGCCGGCGCCGGCGCCCTGCCGGAGCCGCCGGCGGGGCCGTCAGCTGCCGGCAGCGCGGCGGCGCCGATGGAGGTCGACGGTGGAGGAGGTGGCAGCGGCGGCGGCGGCGGCCTCCGGCCACTGCCGCTGCTGTCCCTGGAGCTGGCGCCGGGCGCGCAGCTGCACGTGTACGGCAGCGAAGCCGGCGGGCAGCCGCCATGGCCAACGGACCCGTGCGATGCCGAGCTGACGGCGGTGGCACTGGCGCCGGCGGGCGCTGGCGGCACCGCCCAGGCGGCGCCGCTGGCGGGCGGGCTGCTGGCTCGGCTGGTCCCCAAGCGGCCCAACGAGCCGGAGGAAGCGGACGAGGACGAGGAGGGCGGCGAGGACGACGGCGAGGAGGGGCAGGAGCAGGCCGGCGGCAGCGACGGGCTGGCGGAGGCGGCGGCTGGCGCAGGGCCGATGGACGAGGAGGGGCCAGGGGCAGGCGCGGTGGTGGCGGCAGCGTCAGGGGCAGCTGCGCCAGGGGCGGCTGCGGGATCGCAGGGCCGGCGGCCGCCGCCGCTGCGGCTGCCGGGCGCTGGCACCAAGCCGCCTCGCATCGAGGTGCTGGTGTGGGGGCCCTGGGTGGGGGAGCTCCTACGCACTGCCGCCGGGGCCGGCGCCAGCGGCGTCGGCGGCGCGTCGGCGTCGGCTGCCGACGAGGTGGCGGCGGCGGCGCCGCCGCCCTATGGGGCGGTGGCGGCGCTGCTGCGGCGCTGCGTTGGCGCGCTGCGGGCGTCGGCGCAGGCGTCGGCGGCGGCAGCGGAGCGGGAGCACGACCAGGTGCGCTGCCTGGCGGCCTGGGGCTGCGGCCACGGCTGCGGCGTGATCGGGAGCTATCGCGGTCGCAGCCATCCTTCACGCCACGGCCGAGGAGGCCGACCTGGTGTCGCGATAGGCGGCGCACTGGGACCGTGTGGCTGATCACCGCGTTGGTGTCCATCCCTGCCCGCTTGCCCCAAACCCCCTCCCGACCACACCCCACCGCAGGCGGTGGCCATTCTTCGCAGCGCGCTGCAGCAGCTGCTGCAACCGGGGCCGCAGGACGGCGCCGCGCCGCCGCGCCCTTCCACCGCCGCGCCCTCGCTCGCGCTACCGGCGGCAGCACCGCCCTCCTCCTCCTCCTCGCCGTCCGCGGCGCCGGCGCTGGTACCGGGGCTGCACAGCGTGCTGGTCGTGCGGCTGCAGGCGCAGCTGCTCAAAGCGGCCGTGGATTGGGGCAGCAGCGACGGCGGCGGCGGCGATGACCCCACACACGAGGCCTGGCAGGTAGGGCTGCCGAGGCGCAAGCACCATCCATCGAGCCCGTGATAGAAGCATCGTGGTCTGAAGAGGGCTTCTTCTCAACCTGTTATCCGCAGGTGGCGCTGCAGGCTGCGAGGTCGCTGGTGGCGCCGTACGAGCTGGTGTATCCGGGCACGCCGTGGCCGATGATGTGCCTGCACCTGGCGTCGCTCGCGAAGCTGGAGCTGCTGCTGGGGCGGCCGATGCGGGCGTACCGGGCGTCGCTGGCGGCACTCGAGGGGCTGCGGCTGACGGGGCCGGTGCCGGGCGAGGGCTCCGGCGGTGTGGAGCACGGCGCGGCGTGGTTAGTGTCAAACACCGTCCGCGCGGCGCAGGCCGAGCTGGAAATGTGCGGCGCCGGGGGGTCGCTTCCGGAAGAGGACTGAGCGGGCCGGTGCGGGGCGGGAGCCCAGACTTCAACTCTGTGACGTTGGACCGGGGCCGTGAGCGGGACATGCTGCGTGCCTGTCCGTGCAGCAAACCTGCTCGGGAAACCGGGTTTGCGGAGCTGTGTAAGAAGCATAGCATCTATGAGATTGAATGTGAGTAGCATCCTTGCGCGCATCCGTGCCAGCATGCTGCGAGGTCCCGCGTTTCGCGCTGGGCATGCGTTTGATTCAGCGCGTTCTCATGCACACCCGACAGACTCGCTCGCCAAAAACACACTAGACGTATCACCTGCACACACGCTGAACCTTAAACAACCTGTAGTGAGCGGTTGACGAAGCTGTCTGTTTGCATTTCGCGCGCAACTCGGCAAGCACAGCGTCTCCTGCTTCCTACCACCTCGCACCTCACTTGAATTTCAACATATCTCTGCACATATCGCAGCAGACCAGGGCGCGCGAAGGCGCATCCTAGGCCGCTCGGGCGCCCCGGCGCCAGCCAGGCGCGCAACCCCGCGATGGCGGACGTTGCTGGTCATGGCAAGCGGCCTGGAGGTCCAGGCCGGCGCGAGGACGCCGGCCCGCCGGCCAAGCGCATGGTGCGCCTGCTTCGCGCCATCCCCACCCCCGTCCCACGCCGACCCAGCCACCGGACAACCGCTGCCCATGCTCCTTCCGCTTTCCATCCTCACCCGGATCGTGCCTCCGCAACGGTCGCGCCTTCGCACACGACCTGACCCTACCCTTGGCCCGCGCCCTTCACCCATGCGCACAAATCCTAACCACTGCCCAAGCCCGCACGACGCACACACAAAACACACACGCTCTCAAACCTTTCCTCTACCCCCGTAGGCCTCCCAGATCGACCCCTTTGACGACCTAGACCTCATCGAGGACGACCCTTCGGGGCCCCCCGAGCCCATCGAGGACGTGGAGCTGGGCGAGGCGGGCCGCAACTGGGAGCGGCCCCCCGTGGCCGAATTCAACCCGGCCACCAGCAGCATAGGTGGGGTTGCGGAGCTTGGGGGCGGCAATGATGGGTGCTCGGATGTTTGGTGGATGCTCGGGAGTCTGCAGGGCATGGGAGTTGGGCGGCTTGTGCATAGGTTGCGCGGGTGGGCTTTGGGAGTGAGGGGGTTCAGGCGCGATGGGGGTGGGGGCCAGCGTGTGGTCGCCAGATGAGACACGGGGAGCTGGGCAGGGCTGTCAGCTGCATGGGCGCCAGGGGGCGCAGTGCGGCTGCGGCGGGGATACCGGAGCGTGTGCAGGTCGGGCTTCGGGGGTGGGGGTCGTGTCGGTGGTTGGCCTCGCGGCCGTGCGCGGCAGGGGTCGGGGCCGGGGCTGTGGCTTGCGGCGGGCTTGGCGGCTGAGGGCTGGGCGTCGCCAGGCGCTAAGACCTCAGCCCTCCCCCAACATGACCACAGCTCAATGGTGCCTTCATCTCCCTCCCCTCACCGCCCCTCCCTCACCCCTCCCAGTGTTCCAGCAGCTCGAGGTGGACTACTACATCGCGGAGCCGCAGCCCGGCCTGGACCGGGTGGCGCCGGGGGTAAAGCAGGTGCGCAGCGGGGGGCTGCGGGGCTGCGTAGTTGTGGGGTTGCGAGGTTGCGGGCAGGCCCTGGCTGAGGGGGCAGGGGCGAATGAGCGGGCGGCGGGCGGGGCGGGGCGGCAAGTGGGCCCCGATCTGGCCTGGGTGCCAGCCGGGATGAGGCTGGTGGGCAGCGGGCGGGCGAGGGGGGGCCGGGGGGCTAGCCGGCACGAGGGCGCAAAGCAGGGCGAGGGAGGCCAGCGCGGGCCCCCCTGCACCGGGTGCCGCCGAGGGGCAGGCACGGTGGGGAAGAGATGGCTGCGGTGGGAGGGCGCCGCAGGGCGGGGTCTGGGGTGAGCAGCCTAGACGGAGGCCTCGCGGTGGGCGGTGGGCGGTGGGCGGGCGGGCGGGCGCGGCGCAGGTGTGAGCGGGGCCCGCACAGCCGCGACCTGCCACCGAGCGCCCCACTCTCGCTCGGCCCCCTCCTGCCCTGGGCCCCAACGCGGGCCTCCTGCCTGCCCGCCCCTGACGCCACGCTCCTGCGCCGCCAGGTCGCCATCCTGCGCATGTACGGAGTCAACGCCGCCGGCAACAGCGTGTGCGTCTTTGTGCACGGCTTCGAGCCGTACTTTTACATCGAGCGGCGGCCGCACTGGAGCGACGACATGCTGACCGAGATCCGCAACGCGCTCAACGTAGGGCGGCGGGGGAGGACAGCGGGGAGGACAGCGGGGGAGGGCGTGGGGGAGGCTAGGGCGGAAGGGCGTGGGGCCTGAGGCCTTAGGAGGTGCTTGGCTGGCGGGGGAGGTAGCTTCAGGGTGACGAAGTGGCTGGGGAGGCCAGCGAGGGACACGAACGGCGGCACGGGGGCTCAGCGGCAGCTGGACCCTGGAGCCCGCGACGCGCACCCCGTTGGGCCCAGGCGGGTGGGGGTAGCAAAGCGGCGTGCTGCCGGCAAGAAGCACTGCGCTCAACGGGGGGCCTGGTGTGCTTGTTGCCTTGGCCTTGGCGGGCACACACGCGCGCGTGCTGGCGGCCTGAGCGCGGGTCGCTGCCACGCGGCTCATGCGGCTCGCTCTTCCCTCGCCGCCTCCCCACCCTTCCCTCTGCCCCGCTCACACCCCGCGCCGCCCCGCCCCCACCCCGCAGCGCGAGCTGGCGGGCAAGGCGCAGGGCCTGGGCGGGCCCGCGGTGGTGCGGGTGGAGAGCGTGGACAACCTGGCCAACATCTGGCACTGGCAGGGGCCCACCGCGGGCCGCCGCTTCCTCCGCATCGTCATGGCGCTGCCCAACCTGGTCACCAGCGCCCGGGGTGAGAGGAGGAAGGGGGTGGGGGGTAGGGGCTGGGTGATGGAGGCAAGGGGAGGGCGTCAGGGAAAGGGCTGAGGGCGAGGGCCTGGGCAGGGAGGAAGGGGTCGAGGGGAGCGAGCGAGAGCGGGAGACGCCCACCCGCATCCTCCGCACCCTCCGCTCCTCGTGCCCCCACCGACACACACGGCCCCACCCGCACCCGCCGCCCTCGTGCGCCAGGCTGCATCGAGAACGGGCTGAGCACCAACGGTGACCGGGTGCAGGGCACCACCTTTGAGAGCAACGTGCTGTACACGCTGCGCTTCATGGTGGACTGCAAGGTGGGGCCGGGCAGGGCGAGGTGCAAGGGTGGGTATGTGCCTTGAACCATGCGGGGGGCCAGGGCGGCCGTGGCCTCTGGCGGTTCATGGTGGACTGTAAGGACGGGTGTGTGTGTATGGCAGGTCGGGGCGTCTGCAGAGCTGGGGTCATTGCCGTGGGGTTCAAATGGCTGTTTCAAACCTCCCTCCGCTCCCCGCCCCTCCTCCTCCCCCGCCCCCTACCCCCAGGTGGTGGGCGGCAACTGGGTGGAGCTGCCCGCGGGCTGCTACTTGCTGCCGGGCGGCGCCCCCTTGACCCACTGCCAGCTGGAGGCGCACGTGCACTACGACAAGCTCATCTCGCACGCGCCCGAGGGTGGGTGGGGTCTCGGCGGCTCGCTGGGTGCCAGCTGCTGCTGCGGCCCCCGGTGGGCTGCCGGGCCCACGCGTAGCTCGTGGCAGTCGCTGCAGCTGGGCTTGCTTGCACACGGTTGGGGTAGGGGGGGCGTGCAGGAGGCTGGGCGGGCTGGGCGGAGCTCTCCCGGGCCCCTCAGCATCCGCGCGGGGCCCTGGCCACTCGCTAAGCCCGCCTGCCGCCCGCCCGCCCCGCGCTCCTCCCGCAGGCGAGTACTCGAGCCTGGCGCCGCTGCGCATCCTGTCGGTGGACATTGAGTGCTGCGGCCGGAAGGGCTGCTTCCCCGAGGCCAAGATCGACCCCGTCATCCAGGTGTGTGGGGCCAGGGGGCGGGGGGGGCTGGTTGGTCCACCTTGCCGCACACGGCGACGACATGAGTGGGGCTGTAGCGGCCACCCCTTCCCTCCCCGGCTCAACACCCACCGTCCCACCCGACCCGCCCACCCTCTGCCGCGCCCGCCTCAGATCGCCAGCATGGTTAGCGTGAGCGGCAAGATGGACGGCCCCGTGGTCAAGAACATCCTCACGCTGGGCTCCTGCGCGCCCATCGTGGGGGCGGAGGTCATGAGCTTCGACAGGTGGGCGGCGCACGACGGGGCCGTGCCGGGGAGGCGGGGCGCGGGCGCAGGAGGGGCGCTGTGTGCTGGGTTGCGCTAGGCGGGGCTGGGCCCGGCTCTAGACAAGCGTGCATGGTGCTGCCACGCATCCAGCGCGCCGGTAAGCAACCGAAGGACGTCCCATGAGCCCAACCTACCTGCCCACCTCAACCTGCCCACCCCAACCTGCGCAATCTTCCTGCCCACCTGCCCGCCCACCTCAACCTGCGCAGCGAGGCGGCAATGCTACTGCGCTGGCGCGACCTGCTGATCGAGTCCGACCCCGACATCATCATCGGCTACAACATCCTCAACTTCGACCTGCCGTACCTGTACGAGCGGGCGGAGGCGCTCAAGATCGGCAACCAGTTCCAGATGTGGGGCCGCGTGCGCAAGAGGTGAGAGGGGGGCTGGGGCAGGAGGAAGGCTGAGGAGGGGAAGCGCGGTGCGGTGCGGCTGCGGTGAGGGAGGGAAGGCAAGGAGAGAGCAGATTGAGCCATGGCTCCCCTGCCCCGCCTCCCCTCCCTGTCGTACAGCCGTACCCGCATGCGCGACTCCCAGTTCTCGTCCAAGGCGTACGGCACCCACGAGTACAAGGACATCACCATTGAGGGCCGCGTGCAGGTGGGGGGATGGCAGGGGGTTGTGTCGGGGGCGCGAGCTGGTGGGTTTCGTGTCTTGGCGGGCTTGGCGGGAGAGAGGACAGGAGCGTTGATGTGCGTGTCCGAGTATGCCAGGGCGCACCCCACGCGCCCTTGCACCTGCCTAAACCCCCGACCTCCGCACACTGCTCATTGCCCTCGCCGACTTGTCCCGCTCCCCTTCCCCTCTCCGCCTCCCCTCCCATTCTCCCCCCAGTTCGACCTGCTCACCGCCATCCAGCGCGACCACAAGCTGTCCTCCTACTCGCTCAACAGCGTGTCCGCGCACTTCCTGGGTGAGGCGGGAGAGCAGGGGCCTGCAGCGGAGGGGCAGAGAAGGCGGCGTTGTGGGTCATGGGTGCAATGCGGCGGCGTAGTACCCATCTTCCCGCGCGGCTGCGCCGTCCTGTCAGCTGTCAGCTCCTGCTCCCCCACCCCTGCACCGCTGCTCTTCGGCCCCACACCCCGCTCCTCTTCTCCCTTCCCCAGGCGAGCAGAAGGAGGACGTGCACCACAGCGCCATCGCCGACCTGCAGGCGGGCAACGAGGAGACACGGCGGCGGCTGGCGGTGTACTGCCTCAAGGTGGGCGCCCGTGCGCGCCTGCGCACGATTGCATGCGGGAGGGGGTGGGCAGCGGGGAGGTCAGGGTACGGGAGACAGGCGAACTGCGTTGCTCGGTTGATACGGGACTGGCTAGGTGCTACGCGGGCTCCGGCTCCGGCCCCTCCCGCCGCCCGTCCACCGCTGCCTTGCTGCCCTCGCCCTGTCCCGCCGCGTTCTCCATCCATCCATCCATCCATCCATCCATCATTCCCCCTCCTCCCTCTCCGCCCCCAGGACGCCTACCTGCCGCAGCGCCTGCTGGACAAGCTCATGTACACCTACAACTACGTGGAGATGGCGCGTGTCACGGGTGGGTGCGGCCAAGAGGCAGGCGGGGCGGGGAGCGGGAGAGATGGATGGGGAAGGGGCAGCTGTTGGGGTAGTGCCGCCAGCAGATGGCGCCCGTAAAGCCCCTTCCGTTACCCCTCCCTTCTTTTCCCCCCTCCCTCCCCTCCCACCCCAGGCGTGCCGCTTTCGTACCTGCTCACCCGCGGCCAGTCCATCAAGGTTTTCAGCCAGCTGCTGCGGAAGGCGCGCGCCAAGGGCTTTGTCATCCCCAACATCAAGGTGGTGTGGGGGGGGGAGGCGGTGGAACCAGCGCGGGAGAGAGGCGCCAGGGCACGAGTGCCGGGATGCGGTATCTTCCGAGGCCGAGGGCCGCCGCCGGCACGCCCTCACCACATGTGTCCGCTCGCCCGTCACCCCCGGCGGCGCACAAATGCTTCACACACCTACTTCTGAACACACCCGCAGGTGGGCGGCCCCGCGGCCGGCGCCGACGGTGTGGGCTACGAGGGCGCCACGGTGCTGGACCCCAAGATCGGCTTCTACGACCGTGAGCTTGGCTGCTTGGGGGTGAAGGGGAGGGCGGGGATATGATTGGGAGTGGGGAACGGTGGTGGCTGGGGCTTGGGGAGCGAGTCCGCTTTCTCCCCTGGCCCCACCCTTCCTGGGGCCCTAGGTTTCCCTTCCTGCGTCCATTCCATCCGTCGTCGTACTCCCTCCCTCCCGCCCACCTCCTCAGGCCCCGTGGCCACGCTGGACTTTGCCTCGCTGTACCCCTCCATCATGATGGCCCACAACCTGTGCTACACCACGCTGCTGCCCGCGGAGCGGTGGGGCGCCCGGGCAGGAGAGGGACGCGGGGGACCGGCCGTGCGGGGGCGGGGCAGTTGCGCACGGGCAGCGCAGCGGCCGCTCCAGTGGCTGACGGGCCTTGTGGCTGGGCTCAAACCGTTCCCCTCGCCTCACTCCCGCCATCCCCCGGGCCCCAGGGTGGAGGCCGTGCCCCTGGAGGAGCGCGAGCGCAGCCCCAGCGGCGACTGGTTTGTGCGCACCAGCCGCCAGCGGGGGCTGCTGCCCGAGATCCTGGAGGAGCTGCTGGCGGCGCGCAAGCGGTGCGAGGGGTGCAGCGGGGTGGCGGGGTTTGGGGGGGGGAAAGGGTCCCAGCACGCATGCAACTCTTGCGGCCGTGGTCTGTGCTGCTGGCGGCAGCCTGAGCCGCGCCTTCCTGACACACGCCTCGGCTGCCCCCGCCGCGCTTGTCCTGCCTGCCCTTCCCCCCTAGCGCCAAGAACGACCTCAAGGCGGAGAAGGATCCCTTCAAGCGGGCCGTGCTGGACGGACGGCAGCTGGCGCTCAAGGTGCGGTGTGGGGAGGGGCCGAGAGGCGCATGCAGTCAGCACCTGGGTGAGAGGCCCCTCGGGGGCGTGGGGCCCTGGCCTCAGCTGACTCTCGGCTGCCGTGCCTGCCGGCCTGCCTACCGTACAGGTGTCCGCCAACTCGGTGTACGGCTTCACGGGCGCCACGGTGGGCAAGATGCCGTGCCTGGCCATCTCGGCCTCCGTGACGTCGTACGGGCGAGAGATGATCATGAAGACGCGCGCGCTGGTGCAGGTGGGGGCGGCAGCGGCCTGGGGGCGGGTGGGAGGGCGGTGGCCTGGGGCTGCGGGGAGGGCTCTGCGGGGCCGGGGGGGGGGCAGGGTGCCCCAGCCATAGGTGATGGCTCAGGCGGGCTCCGCCGTGATCGAGGCCTGGCCTGCCGCCGCACACATCTGCTTGGCTCCTTCCTCGCCCGCCCTCGCGCACCGCCCCTCGCTTGCCTCCTGCTCCCGCCCATCCTTCCCGTGCCTCCGCCACCCCAGGAGCACTACACCAAGGCCAACGGCTACGAGACCGACTGCGAGGTCATCTACGGAGACACCGACTCAGTCATGGTCAACTTCAAGGTGCGGGCGGAGTAGCACAACAACGTGCACATGCGTGTGGGCAACCGCAGCAACAGCACACGCGCATCGCCGGCATCGCGCCGTGCGCTCACGGGCGCCTCGCACAACGACCGCTGGTCGATGCGAGGACGCCAGAGCGCATCCTCTCCCAACTCCGCCGCCCCACCCCCTTCTGCAGGTGCCGGATGTGGTCCGCGCCATGGAGCTGGGCCGCGAGGCGGCGGCCTTCGTGTCGCAGACCTTCCCGCCCCCCGTCAAGCTGGAGTTCGAAAAGGTGCGCGGACCGGGGGGGGGGGGGGGGGGGG
>BDDC01000003.1:228539-254201 GCA_001662425.1 Chlamydomonas sphaeroides
GTCTGCACGGGGACCTTTGTAACTGCTCTTGCAACCCCTACCCACCATGTGCCGTACCCACTCCGTCCCTGCCTGCCTGCCAATGCCCGTGCCCTTGCCCCCACCGCCCCCAGGTGTACTACCCCTACCTGCTAATGAACAAGAAGCGCTACGCTGGGCTGCTGTGGACGCGGCCCGAGACCCACGACAAGATGGACAGCAAGGTGGGGCAGGAAGACCGGGGCACTAGGGCGGTGGGAGGGGAGGGCGAGGGCGAGGGCGAGGGCGAGGGGAGGGCGCCGGGGCCACGTGCTGCGTGTGCTGTCCATCTGGAGCGGCAGGTGGACAGCACAGGGACACGGGAGTCAGGGGCCCTTAGGACCGCCCCCTGCCGCTTCCCCACCCGCACGCCCCGCGCATCCCAGGGTATCGAGACGGTGCGGCGCGACAACTGCCTGCTGGTGCGCAACGTGGTGACCACCTGCCTGGAGCGCATCCTCATCCACAAGGACGTGCAGGTGGGGGAGAGGGAGGGAGGGGGAAGGAGGGAGGAGCGGAGAGGGAGGAGGCGGAGGGCGGGAGGTGGGGAGGCGTGTCATCGGTCGTGTGTCAAACGAGGGCCCATGCGACGTTATCTGTCGTACTGCATTGGCTGCTGCTGCCGTACAGGGCGCCGTGGCGTACGTCAAGGGCGTCATCGGGGACCTGCTCATGAACAAGATCGACCTGTCGTTGCTGGTGATCAGCAAGGTACGGCACAGGGGGGGCCCCGCATCCCCCCCACACACACTTTGGGGCACCGTCGCGACACCGCCGCCGCGACTACACGCGACCACACGCACGCATGTCCCATCACCTCAATGACCCGCCCCTTCCGCTCGCACATCTCTCTCCCCCATCCTCCACATACACACACCACGTGGACACATGGACACATCACATGGACACACGTCTTCCCCCGTCCCCCCCTCCCTCCCTCCCGCCACCCCGTTCTCCGTCCCCCACAGGGCCTGACGCAGGACGCGGACGAGTACGACACCAAGATAGCGCACGTGGAGCTGGCCAAGAAGATGAGGAAGCGCGACCCCGCCACTGCGCCCGCGGTGGGCGACCGCGTGCCGTACGTCATCATCAAGGTACGGCAGGGGGCGGCGGGGACTGCCACAGAGCACCCTTAGGCACAGCAGGGTTACTGGGCTTGCGCATCGGCATACTCGGTTCGCCCTCGGTACCGCTTCTGATGTCCAACATCAAACAGGATTATGTGCAGGCAGCAGCCTCACCAGGGCATGAGGCGTCCGTGCCCCTGTTCCCCCAGGCGGCCAAGGGCGCCAAGGCTTGGGAGAAGGCGGAGGACCCCATTTTCGCGCTGGAGCACTCGCTGCCCATCGACTGCCAGCACTACCTGGAGCACCACCTGTCGCAGCCGCTGCTGCGCATCTTCGAGCCCGTGCTCAAGAACCCCAAGGAGCTGCTCTGCGGTGCGTGCAGCCATGTGGCGGCATGGGGGGGGTGTTGCCAGGCCTGGTGCTCTGTTCATCGTCACCGGCTGCCAGTGGGCAGCTGGGCAGATGATAGGTGTTGCACATGGTACGGCGGATGGGCGGTGAGGGGCCACCTGGCTTGTGGAGGCTGTTGTTGATACCGCTCACCCAGCCTCGTGCCTGCCCCGCGCCCTTTCACACACATGCCACCACCACCACCAGGCGACCACACCCGCTCCATCATGGTGTCCACGCCCTCCATGGCGGCGGGCGGCATCATGAAGTTCGCCAAGGCGGGTGGCCCCCGGCGCCGGGGCTGCGTCGTCTCCGCCACACACACATGGGCGCATGCGTGACTGGGGAGGCAGCGCATCTCATGACGGGCCCCTCCATGCCTCCAGAACCGCCGTCCCGCTCACCTGCGCCCGCCCGGCCGCCGTGCCTCAGCTCCCCCGTCCCTTCCCTGACCCCTCTCCCTCGCGTGTCCCTCCCGTGCCCTTCCCTGCCCCCCGCCCCGTCTGCCCCCGGCAGGTGACGTACAGCTGCCTGGCCTGCAGGGCGCCGCTGCCAGGCGGCTCCAAGGACAGCCTCTGCGCCCACTGCAAGCCGCAGGTGCGGGCTCCCTTCCCCCCTTCCCCCCTTCCCCCCGGGGCGCAAGGCACGGCACATGCAGGGCCCCGGGAGCACAGGCCAGGGGCCAGGGGCGCCGGGAGTCGTTGCTCAACGCGCAGAGGGGCCCAGGGCGGCGCACTCGGCGCTTGCCGGTACGGCAGCAGCGCCTGCATCGTTTTCGCGCCCACCGCCGTGCGCACCCTGTTTGCCGCAGGAGGCGGAGATCTACAGCCGCACGCTGGCGTGTGTGTCGGAGCTGGAGTCGCAGTACGGCTCGCTGTGGACCGCATGCCAGCGGTGCCAGGGCTCGCTGCACATGGACGTGCTGTGCACCAGCAGGGACTGCCCCATCTTCTACAGGTGGGAGGGTAGGGGCCGTAAGGGGAGGAGGGGACAGGGGGTAGGGCACTGGCGGGGGCGTGGACGAGGGAGCCAGAGGCGGGACACGGGAGCACGGGGGGAGGAGTGCACCCGCGCAGTCTCCTGCAGGCGCGGGTGTTGGGGCTTGGGTGGGGCCGGGCAGGAGCCAGGAGGGCAGGCAGGGGAGAGGCGGGATGGAGGCAGGAGAGAGGTGGAGGGCAAGGGTGCCATGGTACCTGCTGTTTGCCTCACTCAGCACTCCCCGGGGTTTATGCCAACGATATGTGCATCCCACGCTTCCTCCACCGCACCCCTCAGGCGCAAGAAGGTGCAGAAGGACCTGAACGAGGCCATGTCGCAGCTGGACCGCTTCGCCGAGTGGTGAGCGGCTGGCGAGGGCGGCGCGTTCACCTGTGCATGTGCTGCAAACGGCGCGGCAAGGCAACCGGCGGGATTGGAGGCCCATGGTGGTGAGGGCGAGGAGGGCACGTAGGCGGGGTGGCTGCGGGTTCCTGGCGGGCGGTGCAATGCTGTGCGATGGAGGGCCGCCTAGTTGTGTGGGGGCGCTCTCACGCTGAGCGTTGGGGCGGGTGCCGTAAGCGTTGGCGGTGGGCGTGGTAGGGTGACGGTCAGGCGGGTTGGAGTGGCAGGCGGGGCGGCAGGCGGCGTGGCTGGGGATACTGGACGGGCGCTGCGGCTGCGGCGCTGCTCCGGGTGTACATGGCTGGCGCCCGCTGCGCCGCGGGGGGATATGCGGGGTAGCGGCGGCAGAGGGGCGGAGGGGAGGTATGCGTGAGCATGGCACATGGTACTGCATGGCGGCGGTGGGTTGGGGAGGGCATGGGGGGGGGGGGTAGTGAGCGCATCATGGCAGGGCTCCTGCTAGCTAGCTCCGTACATGCTTGTACGGCCGGTCACAGCCCGGCCATAGTGTGACCGGAATGCGCCCAGCGGCGCCCGGGGCTGCGGTGCGCCGCATGTGCAGAAGGGTTGTGAACGTTGCGGCCGCGGCGGGGACGTCCCCGGCGGAGGCGGTGGTGAATGGGTGGGGCGCCGGCGGCGCCGCGTGCAGTGATGACGGGCGGCGGGTCTTGGCGGAGGTTGGCGGCGGCAGGCCGCAGGAGGTGGTGGGGCACAGGGTGGCGTGTGACGTCTGCTGGCGGTGCCTTGCTGGGTTGCCGCGTGGCGTCGCAGGGTGGCGCCGAGCCTGTAAGAGCAAGGGTGATCAGCTGGTGCGCCGCCAGAAGCCGAACAGCCGCTCGTCGAACGGCAAAAAGTTCGAGCGTCCGGGCCAAACCAAGGTCGTGCACGACGCCGCGCTATTCGGCTACGTAGGCTGCCCTACATCGAACAGGGAGGCGCCGGTCGCGGCGGCAATCGCAATGGTTGCACCGATTAGGTTCTGCGTGCCATGGAAAGGTTTGTCGCGAGCAACGCGTCGCAGGACCTCGCCGCCGCATTCGCACTAGCATAAGCTTACCTACATATACCACTGCCTGCCGCTCGCATCGCAGCCCAGCGCTGGCACCGCGCAGACCAACCTTCTGTTGCATTTGCGCCGCGTTCAAAGCACAACGGCTTACGCTGAGCTAATTTGTTAGAACCAAGAAATTGGCGCTCCGCTGCTGAGCTTGGTCGGCTCTCCGGGCCCGCATTTGAGGCGGGCATTGCGAAGCCTGCGCGCTCGTCGCTGAGCCGGCGCTATCGCTAGGTCGACGTGAGGCCAAGGTGCGCGAGGGGCGGTAGGCAGACCACGCGAGGGCTCAGCCCATGTCCACGCCATCCACGCAAGCACGGGCACCCCTCACAACCCACCGCCCCCGCCGAACCCCCTCCTCCATCTCCCTCCTCCCGCGCAGCATCTCCACGCTCGGTATCCCTACACATCATCCACCGCCGCTAGCCCAGCGGACGTACCTGCCGAACAAACTAGCCGCCCCTGCGTGGACAGCCGGCAGCGGCAAGCGCCATGGGTCGGCCCAAGGCAGCGCCCAAGGGCAAGGCCAAGTCGGCCGCCGCCACCAAGGCCGCCGAGACGCGCGCCGCCAAGGCCGCCGCCGCCAAGGCCGCCAAGGCGACGGCCGCCGCTAGCTCTGACGACGAGTCCATGGACCAGGTCGACTGCCCAGCGCAGGATGCGGCGGAGGCGCAGCCGTCGCCTTCGGAGGAGGCGGCAGGGGGAGGCGGCGGGGCCGCGGCCAAGGGCCGCGGCGAGCGCGGCGCAGCGCCCAAGGCCGCCGCGGTGCCGCTGAAGAAGAGCGCGGTCACGCCCTCCCGCTTGAGCAAGGCGCACAAGGACAAGGTCGGGCCGCATGGGGACAGGGGGTTCGAGGGGCTGGGGCTGCGGAGGGGGCAGCTCGTGCTCGTGTGGTTGGCTGAGGAGGAGGCGCTGGCGAGGCCCGGGGCTGGTGCGGGCCCGTGGGCCGAGGGAAGGGACAAGGGCGCACCAAGGCACAGTGGGGGCGGCCGCAGCGGCACGAGTACCCGGCATGGGGCCTTAAAGGTCCCCGGCGACCAAGTCAGGTCCTCATTATGCCTCCCGTGGGTCGAGGCCGGCAACTGGTGAAGCTTGGCCTCGGTGGCGGTGGGGTGGTGGGCCTACACTCTGGCATGGGTTGGGTTGAATCACCCACCCACCCGCACCTCGCCTGCCCCCTGGCCCCTCCTGCCCTCTGCACTCCGCTTCCCTGCCGCGGCCGCAGATCAAGTTGTGGCAGAAGGAGGCGGGCGGCAGGTGGGGCCAGCAGGCGCCGCGACGTGACCTGCCCCGCTCCCGCGCCGCGCCGCTCCTCCGCGCCCCTTTCCCAAGCACCGGGCTTGGGCCAGGGCCACCGGATCTCCCCTGCCTGATCCTTTCCTTCACCCTTGGTACCACCTCCCCTCCCCTCCACAGCGAGAAGGCGGCGGTGGAGTCCTTGGCCGCCGCCGACTGGGATGTGGAAGCGGCGGTGGACGCCTGGTACACGGGCGGCGCCGCGGAGGCGGCGGGCGTGCGGTGCGGCGAGCGGGGCGCGCTGGCGCTGTTCCGCAAGTACGCGGGTGAGCACCTAGGGCCACGTTGCGTTGCTGTGTTGCCAGGGGCTACGGGCTAGGGCTAGGGACTGCATGGGTGGGCTTCATGGCGCGCTAGGGGCGCAGGAGCGGGCCGCTCGGGTTGGTGCGGCCGCCGGCGGGGCGCCCGATGCGCTGCTGGGTCGAAGCCTGTGCCCAGAACCGCCGTGGCGTCCTCCGCTGCCTGCTGCCCGTCCAGAGCCGTGCGGCGAGTCGATCGGGCCCGAAGGCGTGGGCCGGCTGTGCGAGGACCTGGAGGTGGACCCCAGCGATGTGGTGGTGCTGGCGCTGGCGCACACGATGCGGGCGGCGGTTATGTGCGAGTTCAGGTGCGGGCGGCGCGGAAGCAGCGGGCTGGAGGCAGGGGCCGGGCGGGCGGGAGGGCAGGACCGGGGCGCGGGCAAGCTTGCGGGAGGCGAGGTGGGGCGGGGGCTGCCACACAGGGCGTTCACTTTTATGGTCGCAATGCAGTACCGCCCCACACCGGGTGTGTGGCAGGGCAGGAGCGAGGGGCCCAGTGAGGAACGGCGGCCGGGCGGGCACGTGCGTAGCTTGGTGAGGGGCGGGGGCGCTGGCGCACGCCGTGTTGTGTGGGAGAGCGCGTCCACGCGCGCAGAGGGCCGGACGGGTGTAGCCAGGAGGGCCAGGTGCGGCGTCAGCACGACATCCTGCACCTCGTAACGACGCGGCTGCCCTCTGGTTTCCCGCGCCCCTGCCCCCTGCATGCCCCACTCCTCATGGCAGCAAGGCGGAGTTCCTGGGCGGCCTGCGAACTCTGGGCGTGGGCACGCTGGCGGGGCTCAAGTCCGCGCTGCCGGGGCTGCGCGCCTCGCTGCGGGGCGACGCCAACTTCCGGGCCGTGTACTCGTACGCGTACGACTTCAGCCGGGAGGTACGGCAGTACGGCAGCGCACGGGGCTCGCGGCAGCGCCCGCAAGCGCAGGCTCCTTGTGCATGTGTGTACAGAACGGCGCGCGGTCCACGTGTGTCAATCTACCCGACCCCCAGCGGCTCCCCTCACCGCCCCCCTTCCTAAGCTCCCCTCCGTCCGCTCTTCCGCCCCTCCGCCCCTCGGACCCCACCCCGCAGACGGGCCAGAAGTGTGTGCAGCTGGACTCGGCGGTGGCGATGCTGCGGCTGCTGCTGGGCGGCTCTGTGCCGGAGCAGGCGTGGCAGCACGTGGACGCCTGGTGCGACTTCCTCATACAGGTGCGCTGTCGGGGGCCGCGGGGGCTCGGGCTTGGGGCGGGGTGATGGGGCAGGCGAGCTGGGGCTGTGGGTTGTCAGACACCGCCAGTGCAAGGGCAGCGAACAGGCTGGGAAGGGGCGGGCGCTATGGCGTGGGATGCGGGGGCAAGCGAGCGCGGGCACGGCTGCCGGGGTGTTGTGTTGAGGGCGCAGGGCCAGGGGCAGAGTGCAGCGTCGTGCATCGCGCGTGGGTCGAGTCAACCGCTCACGAGCACAGCACGGCGCCGCCGACGGCCCATGCGTGTGGCTGTCGCCCCACCTCGTGCCTCGGCCGCCGCCCGCTGCCCGGCTGCCCTGCAGCACCACAACCGAGCGGTGGCCAAGGACACGTGGCTGCAGCTGCTGGACTTCATCAAGGTACGGTACCGTAAGCCGCAGTACGGCGCCGTACACTTGCTGCCCAGCCGCCGCCACCACGCGTCACCGTTAGTGCCGTCGTGCCGTCGTGTGGCTTTCATCCGTGCCGCTTGCCGTGTCCCTGGGTCCGCGCCCCACAATCCCCAGGCTGTGGACCAGAACGACTTCCACAACTTTGACGAGAGCAGGTGCGGCGAGCGTCTGGCGCAGACGTCGAGCTGCATGCTCATGCGCCGTCACGAGTACGGTAGCTGCCCGGTCCCACCATGTCATCGCCATGCGCTGACGCCCTGCCCCCGCTGCCCCCTCCGCATCACCCATACGGCACACCTGTACGACAGCGCGTGGCCGTACCTGCTGGACGAGTTCGTGGAGCGGATGAAGGCGGCCAAGCAAGGGGAGGGCAAGTAGGGGCGCGGGCGGTCCGAGACCCGCACGGAGGTCGGGACCGGGGCCCGCACGGCGGGCGGGGGCGGCAGAACGGGGCGCTGGCTGGGCCGGGCACAGGGGGAAGCGTAGCCTAGGCAGCTGTGACGCAATAGCGAGGCCGTCATGCGGCTTGTGCAGGTACTGGCCGGCGCAAGCAGGTTGTGCAGGCGGCAGGTTGCGTCCGGGACTTGGTGCAGGGGTGCGGGATTGCAGGTAGCGGACGGCAGTAGCCTGGGCGAGTATGCCCGCTGTATGCCTGGTCGCGTGGAAGCGCAGGAGGTCGTGGCGGCGGGGCAGGGGCTCGCACGCTTGCAGGTAGCAATGAGGCAGCTGCAGGATGCGGGTGGGACGTGCGGGCGCGTGTGTAGGCATATGTACCGGTAGGCGGGTTGGGTTGGGCTGCGGCGAATGCAACCTGGCGCCCTGGGGTGGGGTCTAAGCTACTCGCCAACGCGGGCCTTTGCGGTTGGTGCGTGGCTGGATGCGGCGTCCTGCTGACGCGGCAGCGCGCGGCGGCACGATGATGCTGAGGACCCATGATGACGCCAGGGATGCGAGTGTGAGAGTACGGCGCGGGCTTGCCTCGAGGGAATCGCAAGTCCGCTTGCCTCGCGCGCTGCAAGGGCGCACATCGGCACACGAGCTGTGCAAGGTACACCTGATGGGCGCGGCTGATTGTGGTGCAAGCGGTGGCGGGCTTGGCGCTGCGCGCTGGTCGACTGGCCGGCACGCAACGGCCAGCGGCCATGGACGGGCACAGGCAGCGGCGACTGCCACACAACACCTGTAAAGCCTGCCGAGGCGTGCACCAGCGCAATGGTGCGTGCAGTTGTGCGTGCGCCAGCTTTGGAGGAGGGCGTTCCCTCTGGGTTGGCGCACGGACAGCTCCAAGACGGCACGGACAGCTCCGAGCAGCTGATGGAACCCGCTGCGGCTCCTGCTGGGAAGCTGCGGCAGGCGCGGTGAAGGGGCGGACTAGGGCTTTGGGCATTCGCGGCTCAGGGGCCCGGGGGTCTTACGTTGGGTACTGCCTCGCTTCGCTCATGGTGCGGCGGGTTGGAGCAGGCTGGGCCTGGAGCGGGGCGGGGCGGGGTGGGGTCGGGGCTTGCCTGCAGGTTCCAGGGTTCGGCACGCGAGCTCTCTGTCTGACTTGCCGCGCCGGCGCACTCGAGCGCACATGATTCCCGCCTTCGCCACTGCAGACAGAGAGCCACCAACAAACTTTGAACTGTAGCACTGCCGTCGCTACGGCCACACTCAATTCAACGCAGTAGTCGTTGCAAAAAAAGGATCGGGAAGCGACCGCTTGAATTTTTTGTGCTACCCCCCTAAGCTTAGCAGCACCATAGATTCTACGACTGGTATGATTTGCTAGGAATTGTTTCTGCATCGAGACACTTAGAGGAAGCAGGATGGGCAGCGGTGGAATGGGCGAGCGCGTCGGGAGGAGCGCCCGGCGCGGCGCCAGGACGAGCCGCGAAGGGAGAGCTCGGAGTATGCTGACGCGTGAACGGTCCGAGTCCTTCTCGCCACCGCGGAGCGTCCGCATGGTGCTCCAGGTTATGGAGTTCTTCACGACGTATCGCACACATCTCCTGTCGTGCTTACTCATCCTGGTTGTCGTCTACTTCGTCTCGATGCTGGGCTTCAGCCACAGCAGCGGTCGGGCTGTCCGCGCCCCCCTGACCCGCCAGTCGGGCGAGGAGGTCCTTGGCGCCAACCTTGCAACCCGCATGACGGAGGACCTCTTTGCCCTAGCGGAGCAAGTGCTCCACCGGCGCAACTCGCCATCTAGAGAGCAGCTTGCAGACTTTCTCAAGCGTGTACCACCCAAGGACAAAACGATGCGGTTTCAGGTGTGAACGTCGGGGGCTAGCAGGGGGCCTTGCGCCGTCTCCGCCACCCCCTCTCCCTGCGCGCCCATCGCGCCGCCTCCCTGGCACTCGTCCCCCTCCCCAACGCCATGTTCCGCCAGGTTTGCAACGGCTTTGCGAACCAGCGCCTCTCCGTGGTGTACGGTGTGCTGCTGGCGTACCGGCTGGGGCGATCGCCAGTGGTGCCAGGTGCGGCCATGGACCTGCCCCGCTGCGGCGCCGCCTCGCTCAGCACCCAACACCTGAGCTGCAGCTCCTTGTCCTCGCCCGCCGCACTGACCCGAGCATCGGGGATCCAGTTAACCCCACGGCACGTGTGCCCGGGCCCCTGCGTCGCGCCGCAGTCATGTTGAGAGACGGCGTGCAGCGGACGGAAAAGACCGTCACCGCCTCTGCCACCAACCAGGTGCCATTCGAAGGTGCGGCCGCCGGCTGGCTCGCCACGGCGCCCCCGCCCTGCCATGCCTGCAGTGCCGGCGGTGCTCCCGCCCAGCTCGGTGCCCCCGCCCAGCTGAGCCACGACCCACATGCCCATGGCCCAGACTCCTCGATATCAGGGGGATCCGCCAACCAAAGCCTTGCCGCAGTCGCTTAGCAGGCGCTGTCGCCCTGACACAGCCATCGCTGCCATCGCCCTCAGACGCATACACCACCCTGCCCACCGCCCCCAACCCTGCCCTTTTTAACCTCATTCTAGATGTCTACGACCTGCCTTTCTTCATGTATGAGCTGGGGAAACTGGGCATCCGCGTACTCGAGCCCGAGGGTGAGAGGCCCGGCCTACACCACGACTTACACCGCCTGCAGTCCAGTGCCCTTCACCCCGTGTCGTCACTGCGCCTGTTGCCCGGCGCGTGGCTACGTCCGCCTCTGCGCCTGGCCCCGGCGCTGCGCCTTTTCGCGGTGTCGCGTGATGCTCAGGCGGTTAGGGAGACGCGCGGCTGCCGCCGTGCAGCGCGCCTTGGCCGAGCGCGCACATAGACGCACGTATTACCGCATTCGCCGCACGTGCTCCTGCTGCCGGTGCGCCGCCGGAGCCCACCCCCTGTCCTGGGTGGCGCAAGACTGGCGACAGTGCATCGGTGGTGCTTTGCCTGGGCCGCCATCAACACGCAGCGATGCTGAAAGCTTCCATATGTTGCGCGGCCGCCGTTCCGCCAGTCCGCGGACAGCCTCTACTGCTCCCGCTGGGGATCCGGCGTCCGCTGCTCCCTGTCAGCCTGCCCGCCCGCCTCTCGCCCCCTGCAGAGGCGCCGCTTGCCAGCGCCTACACAGACGTGGCGCTGGGCACGGTGGGCGCCAACGTGTCGGGTGCGCTGGCCACCAAGTACGACGGCGTGCGGCACCTGGCGATCGACTGCCCGCTGTTCAAGATGTCGCCGCCCGAGTTCGAGCGGCTGCGGGACGAGCCCATCCTGCACGGCGTGCTGGACGCCATGCGGCCCGCGGACAAGGTGGGAGCCGGCTGTGGGAAATGGAGAGGGGAACGGCGGCCGCCAGGGCGCTGGTTGGCGTTAAGAGCCAGGGCCCCGTTGGCGTAGAGGCCGGGGACGAAGACTGACAGGGCTCGAGAGCTGACGCGTTGCCCCGGCCTGATGCGGAACCCTCTGCGCAGCCGCACCGCTATGTGGAGAGTATGGTCCGCGCCATCAAGCGCATGGGCGGCCCTGACGGCAAGCCCGCCAACAAGTTCAACATCCTGCACCTCCGCATGGAGAATGACTGGGTGAGCGGCAACCCGCAAGCACCTGCTGGGCGGTGGGCCTGCTGCGAGGGAGGTTGGACGGGGCAGACCGCCTCGTCGCATGCGGCCTTGTGAGCGGCAGTGCCAGGCTCAGGGCCGACAGGGCATGCGGGGTACGGCCGTTCCTCTTCTGAACCCTGAGGTCGACCCTTAGTGTCGTACTGACCGCCTCATGCCCTGCACGTCCAACCCCGCGCACGCACCGCGTCTACCTCGCCCTACCAGATCGCGCACTGCAAGTAAGTTGTCCTTGGGGCTTGACCCAATGACCCACATAAGCATGCGGCTGGGAGCCTTGCGGAAGGGCGGGCATCCGGTGTTGCAGCGTTGTCACCCTCTGCCTTGGCCGGGAACGCTTCTCCTTCTGGCTTTAAGCCATCTCCAGCTGCCTGAGCCCCTTTCCGTGCCTCCCTCCTCTTGTCCGCAGGCGCTGGACCAGCATCCCCGATGGCGTAGTGCGCGACAACTGTGAGCAGCGAGGGAGGGACACGTGGGCGCGGCAGCCCTCGGACTGGAGGGAATAGTGCGGTGTTGCGTGCTATGTGTCGTCGGCGGGGCGCTGGGGCTGAGGGTACTGCCCACTCAGAGCCGTTGCTGCATCCGTTCAGCGTCTGCATCCCCTAGTCCAGGCAACGGACCGGCCATGAGTTGTGGCGCCTCACCGCGTGCATCGGCCCCTCGCGCGCAGGCTTCAACAACACGGAGGAGATTGACGTGCAGCTGCGGCTGTTTGCCTTTGCGCCCTCGGTGCCGCTCTACGTCGCCTCCGACTGGCGAGTGCCGGCAGGGGCGCGTTGGCGTCGGAGGCGCCCCTGTGGCCGTATGGGTTTTGGCCGGATGCGAACACCTCGGGGGCGCGGCCGGCAACGCCACTTTTCTGGACCAATAAACGGGGTTGCTCGACCCACGTGCGGGGTCTTTGCATGATGCCCGCTATCCCGCCACCTCCACCTGCAGGAAGGACGTGGACCGCGCGCTGGCGAAGAAGGTGCGTTCGGCTGGGGAAGTACATGGCAAGCCGCTGGGGGCTGCGCATCGCCCCACATCGCCCCTGGCTGACCGCGTCGCCGTCACGTCAGCAGCAGGACCAAACCCTGCGGCCTGCGCTTGGCCTGTGCATCGCGCTCCTCAACTTCATGCACCTGCCACCGCACCTTCCTGCCCCTAGATCCTGGGCCGGCTGGCTGCCGCCGGCTACCGGGTCATCACCAGCGCCGACGTGTTCCCGCCCGAGATGCGCGACGAGAGCCGCGAGATGCGGGCGCTGGTGGAGTACCACGTTGGCTTTGGCGCCGCGCGGTGAGCGGGCTGGGGATGCGGTGGGGCCTGGGTGCGTAGCCGTCTATGGTGGCTGCGTGCGTGTGGGTGCGTGGGTGGACGGGAAGGTGACCATCTCACCGAGACGCGAATACCCGTATTGCACCGCGCCTCCTCTCCTATCTTCCACTGCCTCTCCCCTGCCATCCCCGCCACCCCTTTTCCCGTCCAGCTTCATCGGCAACAGCGTGTCGACCTTTGCGGTGCTGTCGCTGCTGGAGCGGCGGCACAGAGGCATGTGGGCGGCCTACTACAACGGCGGCAACCTACCCATCGCGCCCTACCTGCCCATCCACAAGCTGGCCTGGGTCTTCACCTACAACAGCTGGTGCGGCGGCGGGGCGGGGGCGTGGACGCAGGGTGGAGGGCAGGGGATCCGGAGTGAGGAAGCGGGAGCGGGGTTTCCGTTGGGCGTCGGAGGCTGCCGACGTTTCAAGTGTGCCGTGCACTCTGGTTTTGCTGTGCCGCACGCCTGTACTGCAGGAGTGAGAAGTACGACTACATGCTCAAGGCGGCCGTCGAGTGGGTCGGGCGTGGGGGCTGCATATCGGATGCCGAACACTCATGCTCCCTCGTTGATTTGTCGGCCCGTCGCGCTCAGCCGCCTGCCCTACACACACCCTATGGGGTTCTGTTCTACCTAACACTGGAACACTCTATCGGCTGCTGCTGCACTCGTTGCCCTCGCCCCGCTCCACCCACGCGCTTTTCGCCCCCTCCCCCCGCTCGGTTCTCCCTGCTAGGTCCGCCGCGCACTTTGGCACGCTCAAGCCGTTTTGCATCTTCGACGGCAACACCAGCAGCGCCATCGGGCGGTGGCTGGTTGAGCACAACGTGACCATGATTCGCCACCTGCCCACCTGGCGCAACGAGCTGGTGGAGAAGGCGCAGGCGCGCATGAAGGTGCGCCGGCGGAGCAGCAGGGGCGTAAACGTGGAGGCAGAGCAGAGCTGGAAAGGGATGGGCTGGGCGGTGATGAGGTTGTGGCAGCGCAAGGACCGAGGGAAGCAGTTGCGGGGCCCGCGAGGGGACCAGCCGGTTGCGCGTGGTTTGTGCGCCAGCCCCAACCCAACCGCACGCCCGCACACTGGTTTTCCTCGCCTGGCCTGACGTTTGCGTCCCCTCGTCCCCTTCATGCCTCCCCGACTCGCAGGATAACGTGCAGCACAGCCACCTGTTCAAGAACCCCGACATGCTGGTGTCCACATTCCAGCGTGTGGACCTGCCCGTGGTGCCCATCCTGGATCAGGTGCGGCGCGGCCAACAGCTGGCAGCGTGCCGCAACCATGCAGCTGGCACTGCGGCCTGGCCAACCGCCTCGCCTCGATCCCCCAATTGACCAACCCACGGCGCCTGCCCCCCGCAGTACACGTATGTGCTGTACACTGACGCGGACGTGTTCTTCCGGCGGCCCATCACACTGGAGGACATCGGTGAGAGGCAGGAGCTGGGGAGCCAGCTTGTCATGGGATGGGCTTTGCCCACCAGCGCTCACACTGGCTCGGCGCCAGGGCCTGGGCCGAGGGCCGCATCCAGCTGACGCCACGCTGTTTGTCAGGCCCCTCTTGTCGGGCCCGTGAACAAACGCAGCAGCACGTTGCCGCCGGACGCTAGTGCTGCGAGGCTTCCATTGCTGCTCCATGTGCGCCATGCCTGCCCTCCCCTCTGCCTGCCCTTCCCCGCCCCCAGGCCTGCCGCTGCCCCGCTCCGTGTCCATGTCGTACGAGATGGAGAAGATGTTCCCCTACAACGCCGGCATCATCGTGGCCAACCTGTGAGGGAGGGAGGCACGGAGGGGGTGCAGCGGGCGGGGAAAACGGCCTGTCCCCTGCCGCGCCTTCCCTCTGGCCCTCTTCGCGTATGGCCCCCACCGCAGCCCCACTCTTTCGGCGAGCACAACGCCCGTCCTGGCCATCTGGCCATGCGGCCATGCCACGCCACGACGCCTTCTAGCGTGTCCACGGCACGAAACACACCCTTACCCCCCGCCTGCCCCCGCAGCCCCACCATGCGGCGCAACTACAAGCTGTTCCTGGCCATGATGCTGGACAACGACAACGGCCTGTACTACCCCAACTACGGACCCGCGGACCAGGGCATCATCAACAAGGTGCGCCGGCTGTGAAGCAGGCAGGGCGGATTGCGGCGCCGCTGCCGGAGACTGGCTGCTGAATCCGGCGGGCAGCTCCCCTACGCGGCACGAACCCTGGCGTCCCTCTTTCCTTCACCCCTCGCTGCCCGCCCCGCCCCCGCCCCGCAGTTCTACGAGCACGACCTGCGCAGCCGCATGCTGGACCAGGCCTTCAACACCAAGCCCTACAACGCCTTTGACCCCAAGTCCTTCCTGCTGCACTACCACGGGCCCAAGCCCCACGACTACCTGCACTTCCTGCAGACGGGTGCGGGTGGTGCCCGCGAGGGCGGCAGGGCAGCAGCTGCCGAGCGCCAGCGTGAGGCCTACGCTGACCCCCGCCCCTGGAACCCCCCTCAGGCAAGTGCGATTTCGGCACGCTGTGCGAGAAGGGCATCCTCAAGTAAGGCCGCGCCGAGCGCGCGGGGGCCCCCCAGGGGATTGTCTGCAAGGCACGCTGGCGCCCAGCGCCCCACAACGCAGCGTCAGTCTGGCTACACAGCCTGCCGTGCCACAGCCCGGGGCCGCACACGCGACGCCCGTGCCCAGCCCCTTGTGCATGCCCCTGCCGCTGATCGCCGCCCTCACTGCCTGCCTGCCTCCCTGCCGCTCGCTCAGCTCGGTGTGCCAGTACACAGCCGAGTGGGCGGTGTACATCCCGGATGACAAGGACGCGCAGGTGAGGGGGCCGCAGCGGACTCCGGCGCGAGTGGGCCGTGTCGGCAGGGACCCGCGGGCCGCCCATGCTGGCCAGTGGGGCCTGGGCAGGGGAGGCGGCTGCTGGCCGCTGCTGTCCCCACCTGCAACCTCCTCCTTCCGTGGCGGCCCCACCGTCCGCAGGCGCTGGCGGACCGCTGCCAGATGCTGACCAACCCCACCACGCTGGCGCTGCTCAAAAAGAACCCCAAGCTCGCGGGCACCACGTGAGGGGCCAGCACCAAGGGCCCGGAGCATTCTCTCCGGGGTATTGGCGATGCCGCGTGCCGACATAGAGCGTGCCATTGCGCGACCCACGCTCGGCGGGACTGGTGCTACCGCGCGCGTGTATGCATGGGCCGGCGCAGCGGCAGCGGCGGGGTTCTCGGTTTCGGGCTGGGGAGCGGTGGCACGGTCGGGTGCAGCAGAGCCGCCTCCGCTCCATCGCGCCGCGCTGGCTTGCCCGCAAGGCGTGCGCGGCAGCGGCGGTGCGAGGTCGTTCTGGGGGCCCCGCCCGGGGCGCAGATGTGCAGGTTTGGTGCAGGCATGGAGCGGCGCGCTGCCGGCAGCGGGCTCGGCCCGTGGGGCCCTCGCGCCGGCAGGCAGGAGGCTGGCACTGCTGAGCTGGCCCAGGTGCGAGGAGCGGTGCAAAGGACTGTGCTGTGGTTTGGCTGTGAGCGGAGGTGCTGGGGAAAACAATGTCAGGCCCGCGATTGGCGTTCGTGCTGGTGAGGCCGTGAGCGGGGCTTCCCAATGAGCTGGGCCAGCGGCGTCGGTGATTGCAGGCAGGCAGGCGCGTGGCCCTGTAGGGCCGCCGCCATGTGAGCGCAGGGCAGGAGCGTGCGTTTGCGCTGGGTAGCGCTGCTTGCACAACGGATGATATGCTTGCCAGGCGTGGTCTCTCGGTCGTGGATGCGGTGGGTTGGCTGCCGCGGCGATCGGCTGCCCGTCGCTCTTGCCTCGGTGGTTATTGCATCAGTAGCATGGCAATGGGTTACCGTACATGATACATGGCGTTATGGTGAGGGGGTTAGGCACCGTACAATTCTTGCTTGCGCGTGACTTCTGGGGATTTCGGCGGCCCGTGTGGGCCGCTGCTCTCAGAGCGTCGCAGTGGCGTCAGTGGCTCTCGCGCGTTCTAGGTTAGGCTGGGCGCCTCTTGGGTATAGACGTGACGCATTCTTGACCGGATGCGGTGGTGTGGCTCGTGTGGCAGGGGGGGTGCGCATTGCGCCAGTCCTTTTGCGTGGGGCTGTGCTGTCTGCTGAGTGGCTTAGGTAACGGTGGTGGAGGTGTGGCAAAGCGACCGACACATTCAACAGGTTGAGCCTGCTTCGCCCCGAGGCTCCTCTCTCCGTACTGCTGCCCCCCAAGGGCTGCAACCCCACCACCCCTTCGACCAAGCCCAAGCTGATTAGCATACCAAGCCCAAGCTGATGAGCATACCCGACGGGAGCGCCGCGCTACAGAAATGCCGCGCGGGCTCAAGGGGGAACAGGGTCTTTCCTCGTTCCACCTTGGGACCAATTGCAACCCCAGTCGACAGGTCACAGGCACTTTACACCCCAACCTTCCCCTGGCGCGTGTCTCTGCAAGGCTCAGCAGCAGCCGCTTGTGACGCCGCCACATCGCTACGCCACTAGCGCAAGACGCAGGCCACCCACATCAACACATGCGCAAATGCGCCGCCACCACGTCCACCCACCTTGTCGGGCGCCGCGCCTTAGCCCTGGGGCCTCAGCGCTCAGCCCCCCTCCGCTCACACTCAGCCCCCTGTGCCCCCCTAGCGCCCTCCCTAGCATCAGCGGGTCGCCAGATCCATGCGAAAGCCACGTGGCGTCGCCGCCAGCAGCAGCCCGAGCCGACCGCATGCGCTCGCCTGCCTGCACCGCCACAAAGCTTCCTCCCACCACCGTGCTTGGACTCTGACTCGTGCCCGCACGAGGAGCCCGGGTGCCCGGCTACCGCCCCTGCCGCAGCTGCTGCATGCTGCCAGACGCCGCCGCCAGTAGCATGCCCACGTCCGTGTCCACACCCACGTGCGCAAAGCCCTGCGCCGCCAGCTTGGCCGCCGCCGCGGGCCCCACGCAAAAGGAGCCCGCCGCCACGCCGTGCCGCGCACATGTCTGCGCCGGGCACGTGGCGTGGGGCGGCGTGCATGCGCAGCATTCGCAGGCGGCGGCGGCGGCCCCAGCGGCCACGCCTCCCTCCGCCCTCGCCGCCTGCGGGTGCAGCTGTCTCGCGGTGCCAGCCAGCCCCTGCCCGACATAGCGCCTAGGAGGCTCCCCTTTCCTCACCTGGACCATCCGCTCGTTGACCGCGGCCATGGCGAGGCTCGACAGCGCCGCCGCAAGGTCGGGAAGCGCGCCGCCCCCGCCGCCGGCCCCTCCGGCGCCCACGTCCAGCAGGCCCATGCTGGCGGCCATGTCTGCAGGCCCCAGGAACGCGCAGTCGATGCCGGGGGTGGAGGCCAGCATGTCGTCGAGGGCGTCCAGCGCAGCCACGGTCTCGATCTGGCGGCCCAAGGGAGGCCCAAGGAAGCAGGTGGGAACCAAAGGGGGGGGAGCGGGGTTACGGGCTGAGGCACGGGCGGTGGCCCCCGGGCTCAGGAAGGGGGGCCGTAGGCTAGGGCATGGGCTTGCGCGCGGGATCACCGGTGGAGGGAAAGGGGAGGTTGTCGGCCTGGGCCCGGCGGCCAGGGCCAGGGAGGAACGGAGGAGGGCGGCCAGGGAAGGGGAGGGGAAGGGAAGAGTGTTCTGGGCTGCGGCGAGGGCACGGCCGCGGGGCCGGACCGTGGGAGGATGTCAAGAAGCAGGCAGCGCCACGGGACCCGGTGGAAGGGCTTGGCGGGGCTTGCGAGGGTTGCGCTTCATGTTGAGCGTGGCTGAGCTGGCCGGCAGGGAGCGGAGGAGGCTGCAGCCCTGGCAGGGCGCCGGGTTAAGAGCCCGGCCCCGGGGAAGGGCCAAGGGCAGGAGGAGGAGGGCGAGGTGCAGGTTGGCCGTGTGTGGCTACTGCAGCTGCTAAACGTAAGGGCGTGGCACATGGGCGTTCACTTGTTGCAGTGGGGTCCGACGCAGTGACGCTGGTAGTGTTGCGAAGCCGGGCGTCCACCCACCTGCAGCCAGACCTGCACGCGGCGGTTGGCGGAGGCCAGGTAGCGAGACACGGCCGCCGGGCCCACACCCTCCTGTGGGGTCGCGGCCGGCGCAATGTTGGTCGCCGGAACCATGGCTCGGCGGTGTGCAGGTTTCACGTCGCAAGGATTGCGAACGAGGGACTGCACGTTGAGCGTTGGCGCGGGGACTCCCCCTGCACGCCTGCCCTGCTGAACGCAACGACACGTGCTCTGCACGCATCGTAAGGAGTTTCTATTCCTATCTCAAGTGATGGCAGCTGGGAGCCCAGGAGCACAGGCTTGCCTGCGCCAGTATGGCGCGTGAGGGCGCGACGAGGCTGCGCTGGCCGGCCGGCGGGAAGCGGCAGTACGACACCGCCTCGCGGGCCTCGGCCAGGGTGTTGACCAGAGGCACCATGACGCCCGTGGCGCCCAGGCTGGGGGGAGCAGGGGGGAAAGAGGGGGAGGGCAGGGGAGGGCAGGGGAGGGCAGGGCAGGGCAGGGCAGGGGAGGGCAGGGCAGGGCAGGGGAGGGCAGGGGAGGGCGGGCCTCGGTGCTAAGGTAGCGAGCAGTGGAGGTCAGCTGAGATGTGGTAGTGGAGAGCGCCTTGCTCATGCCGCCTGAGTGTCCGCCTCCCCCAACACGAGGGCACTCCATGCGGAAGAGCATATCAGTTTTGGAGCGCCCGGACTCTCCGCCATGTGCGGCCCCCGCGGCGGGCCGCCACCGCGGCGTCGCAGCGACGGCGAGCATACGACGGGAGCAGATCCAGGGCACTTTCGGCATCTCACTCGAGGGCTTGCTGGATGCCGAAGCGGTCCGAAGGCCCGCCCACCCTCACGATGGTGGCGACGCCGGGGGCGGATGAGGTGGCCTGGGGGCGCCAGCACGGGGACGCTGGGGTTTCAGCAGCGAGTGTGCCTTGGTCCCAGCAGCAGGCACTGGGCCACGGCAAGCCGCCGATCAGCACCCGGCAGTTTCGTTGTCGTGAGCAGGGGGCTGAGGTCGCGGTTCGTGCAGGCAGGCCAGGTGGCCGGGCCAAACTTCGGATGGCAGCAGGGCGAGGTGGGCATTGTACCTGCAGCAGCGCCGCTAGCTCCGCGTAGCCGACCGCTCCATGCTGCGCATCTATGCACAGCCAGTCGACACCCGTGTGCGCGAGGCTTTCGGCAATCGCCGGGCTACCCGAGCACACGAAGATGCCGTAGGACGGTGTGTTCAGGGGAGCGTCGGGGTTGCGAGCAACTTGTGGCTGCGTTGCAACGACTCTTCTGGTGTGTGGTCGACATGTCGAGCGCGATAAGCGCTCAGCACTGGCCCTTGAAGCGCACGGGGCTGCAAGAGCTGTCGGCATTGAGTGCGTGCTGCTATATATGCCGCTTCAGTCAGAAGTATTTGCAGCGATGCGTCGACACACCACACGCTAGCTTGCTGCGTGCACTGGCCGCACAATCGCCACGCTTGGTTCTAACCCCGCTGCCACCCACCGCCACCGCACAATCAACCCCCCTTTCATCACCTACGCGTTAGTGCCTCCACCCCTTGCTTCAATTGGGAATCATATATACCGCCACCAACCTATAAAGCATACGCCACCCCACAACACATGTACGAAGCAGTGGGCTCGCCGTGCCCGAAGCTGCGCAAAACGGCGCAAGGACCTCACGGACCAGCCGACGTAGACAGGTTCTGCAGCATGCTTTGGCCCTTGTCGCACCGCCTTGGAGTCGGGATACATGGTCATGCGAGCGCTCCTCCTTATTCAGAACAGCATCGCCCGCAACAGTGTGAAGTGCAGCGGAAGCGCGCGTGGACGTTCTGACGCTCGTGACAGGCGCAGCAGAATGTGCCGAAGAAGCATAATTTGAGTGTCGCTATGGCTATCTATAGGCTGTACTGCTGTGCATATCTGGGGGGGAAGGGTGAGGTAAGGGGGAAGGGGGACAAGGTAGGCGGCTGGCGAAGGGGTTCGTGTCAACATGCAACCTTCGGCCGACTTCGTCCCGTGCATACCAGGTTTCAGCCGGCTAATTGTGACACATCGCAGTCAGTAGCTATCACTGTACTACTGTTGCGAGCGCCCACCGATCGAGGCACAGCAGGGCGAAGAACGTGACTGCGCGACTGCTGAGAGGCACGAGCGCCCATCAGTGCCGTGCTCAATTATTGAATGGAGCTGTTGGCTGGCGCTAGTTGATTGTAAGGTGAGTCGGGTAAGCGAGCATCAACCAGAGCAGAGCATGAGCTGGCTGGTCCGCTCTGCGCGCTCGGAGAGCAAACTCCAGACGATTTCCAAGCCCGCGTCCTGCCGTTTGCGAACGGCCTGGTGTGCCGTGCCAGTTGGCCTTGCTTCTCTCGGTCTCTCCCACAGGCGCGAAGGTGCGCCGCCCGTCAGACTGCCCCCTGCTCCCAAACCCCCGCCCTTTCCAATTCTGCCCTCCCCTCACGCTCCGCTCGCCCAAGCCTCCCTGTCCTGCGTCACCCAACCACCGTCCGGGCCCGCGCACGGGCACGGCGGTGCTGCCGGCGACCAACTCGTGGACGTAGCTGCCCCACATTCCCGAAACACCCACGCCCCCTGCCCGACCCGCCGCAACACCCGAACCGTCACAACGACACTACCCGCGCCAGCCCCGACCCTGGGGGCCTGAGCCGCCGCGCACGCCACACCCGGCACCGCATTCTCCCACACACCGGCGCGTGGCGCCTCGGCTGAGCGGCTCTCGTTCGCACCCCTGCGCCGCACCGCCTTCCCCGCCGGCCCACAGGCCCCCGCCCTCATCTGCGCCGCGACCCGCAATGGCGGGCTCGGACCCATCCGCCACGGCGGAGATGGACGTGGTGTACGTGCAGTCGTGGCGCTTCGCGCTCATGCTGGCGCTCTTCGCGGTCACCACAGGCGAGCCGAAGCAGACTCCGCGGCGCAGCCGTATGCTCTGCGCCCGGTGCATTTGGGGTCCACACACACACACACACACATACACACACACACACACACACACATACAGCCAACTTCGTGTCTAGGCCGTCGGCATCGGCGCCGGCAGCGTGGCCGCACCCCTTGGCCGCTGTCGGGCAAGCCCGCGCGTCGCTCTGTCCTCTGGCGGGGACCGGCGGCCGCGGCGTGCGCTCAGACACCCAAACCCGCCCGCTGCCCCTCGCTCCCCAGGTGTCCTGGAGTACTTCTTTCACGCGCTCGAGCACCTGCTCAAGGTGCGGCAGCCGGACACACCAATTCCAGGTCGCACAGCTGCAGCTGCCTTGCCACATCGTGTCTTGTCGGATCGTGCGCGCGCTCGTCAGAGTGTGTGCGCGCTCGAGCGCCTGCTCATGGCGGCGCGGCGCATATCTGCATGCGCATGTCCTTGCGTGCGCCCCACAACCACACCCATTACCACAACCACAACCACGCCCTCACCCATAACCATAACTACACAGTTGTTATGCCAATGCGGTGGGTGGGGCCCACCAGTCCCCGCCGCCTAGCGAGGGCCCGCAGGCACGCCAGGGTTGTTCCCCCTCCTGCCGCCTGTTGCTGTCCTCGCAGGACAGTAAGGGGCTGGCGACGGCCCTTGTGCACATCAAGAACGAGCTGCTGTTCCTGGGCACCATATCGCTGCTGCTGAGCGCCTTCCAGGTGGGGTGGGTGGCTTGAGTTGGTAGAGCGCGCGCGCGAGAGAGAGAGTGCGTGTGCGTGTGCGGTGCCAACAGCCTGTGCGTCACGCCCACAATGAGCGTGCACGTGGCAGTGGGGGCAGCCAAGCCAAGCGCCGCCACGAATAACACAACCCCATGTGTGTTTAGAGATAGGGACATGTAGTCAACACAACCCCATGTATGTTTAGAGATAGGGACATGTAGTCAACACAACCCCATGTCTGTGCGGCGCTGCATGCCGCACGGCGGGGCTGTGCTGCAGAGCCCGTGTCGGACCGGTAAACGGTGTGCCGGGGGAGCGGGGGACTGGCGTGTATTGCCATGTGTGCACATGTGGGCCTGGCCCCTGGACGGAGGACGGACCCTGCCGCCTCTCGCCCTCAGCCGCACCGCCCTATGCTTCTTCGTGTGCGCTGCTGCCGCGTGCCGCCCGCCGTGCCGCAGGAGAGCCTGGCCAAGATCTGCATCCCCGAAGACATCGGACCCTACCGGCGCAAAGCCAGGTCGCTGCTGGCGGCGGCCACCACCAACCCCTGCGAGTGAGACTGACGACGGCCACGCAGCCGACGTCGCGCTCACGGTCGCCGTTTGGCGCCGGTGGCTGCTGCCGTGCGGAGTAGCCTCAACACGCGCGCGCACCCCCAACGGGCGCCTGCGTTAGCGCGGGCGCTGGCCCTCCGCGTCGCAACGTGCCAGCGTCTCCCTGCTGCTGAGGTTGAGGATGCTGCTTGCCGCAGCCACACGCTGATGACGAGCGTCGCGTCAGGACCATGTACGGCATGTGCTGACATGCGCGCCGCCATCCCCGCCGCCGCCGCCGCCGCCGTTCCCGCCCCCGCCGCTGCCGCAGTGACGGGTACATGAGCTTGTGGCCGGTGTCCCTTCAGCATGACACACACGTGAGCTGCCGTACTGCCGTACAGAACGATGGCGACTCTGTTAGTCCCTTCCTTAAGTCGTCATGTTGGCCGTTGCTCGCTCTCGCTGGCTGCGCTGGCGCCCAAGGGCTGCGGGGGGATGGCCCATGTATGCATCTGTGTGTACCGTAGCGCTCCGTTCCATGCCGTACTGCGCCGCAACATGCAGATCTTCATCTTCGTGGTGGCCTGCACGCACATCGTATACGGCACCATCACCATCTACGTGACGCTGTGGAAGGTGCGCGCCGTACGGTGCCGCATGCGTGTGCTCGCGTGGGTTGGTCCGGAGCCGCTCGGGGCCACAGGCGGGAGGGCCCCGCCTGTGACCTCGCCGCTCCTTCCCCCTCCTCCCCGCGCCACAACTCCTCTCGTGGCACTCGCACCCATTCCCCTCCTCGGGGCTCGGGGGCCCGCGAGAGGTGCCGTGGTACTGTGGTACGCCGGGAAGGTCGACGAGCGCGATTCGACGAGCGGGATGAGACTTGCGGGATAAATCTCGCGGGATGAGGCTCGCGCCGCGTCCGGTGCTGCCTTGCGCCTTGTGCCGGTGGGGTGCCACGGTGGCTGCCGCCCCCTCTGCTCCCTTTGCGGCTCGCAGGTGAAGCAGTGGCGCGTGTGGGAGGAGGCAGCGCTGCACGAGATGACGGCCGCCGGCGACATGAAGCCGATGCAGATGCCTGCAGCGTGAGTTGCCCACGTAGCCGCGTAGCCACGCACATGGGCATGCGCGAGGGCGCGGCCAGGGGCGTCGGGAGCCCGGGGTTCGGCTTCGTGGATGCGGGGTCGAGCTCGCTTCTGTGCGAGATCCTGCTGTACGTGGAATCACAGGCTCGAGTATGAAACACGTGCGGCACGGATCCTTATGTAGAAGCGAATCCCCGTGGCAGGGCAGGCTCCCCATCCACTGCCCCCCTGGTGCCAACCCCTGCCGGCCAGCTGGCCTGCCGTGCGCCGATTCCCCGCGGGACCCGCACGCGGCCTGCCCGCCCTCCCCACCTGCCTGCTCCCAGCGGCTCGTCGGCCGCATGCAACCCCTGCCACGGCACCTCACCACCTGGCTGTGCCGCGATGGGGCCCCCACTGCGGCCCACTGCGGCCCGTCTCCGTGGCCGCCCGCTGCCCTGTTGCTCCTTCCTGGCGCCTGGTTACGCCCCCGCCCCCGCCCCAACCCCTGCCTCACGGCAGCTCATCTATAACCCTGGCGCCTTCCGACCTCCACGCCAAACCCTGCCGCAGGTGGCTGTACTGGAACGTCGGCTCCAACCCGGTCACCCACTGGTTCATGCTGATCTTCCGGCTGTTCCCGGTGCCGCTGTTTTCGCTCAACCAGACGATGTACCACAACGCGCGGCTCATGTTCATAGAGGTGGGGGGAAAAGGCTGGGCGTGGGAGGGGCGTGTGTGTTCATTCTTTTTGTGGAGTAGCACCACTCCCAGCGCGGCACGCCCATGTGTGTGTGTGTGTTCAGAAATAAGTATAATGATAATAGTAGTACAAAACCAACGCAAGGGAGAATGGCGCGCCGGCCGTGCGCAGAGGGAATGCAGTGGTTAGGTGCGCCAGTGCGGGAGGAAGCCCAACCAGGAGCGCCCGCAAGGACCCCGAGTCCCGGCCCAGCCCGCGTTACCGCAGTGATGCGTTACCGCAGTGACACGACGGCCAGCGCAGCGACGTCGTTGTCGTATGCAGCGGCAGCGCGCAGCACCCGCCGACGCTCGCTCTAAGAAACCCATGCTAACAAGCAACTCGGCCCCGGCACAGCACGCCCTCGGTTCAACACGTAGACGTACCTACGAACCAGGATGGGAGTACCGGCAGCAGGGCAGCAGGGAGGCAGGCAAGAGGGTCAGTAGGCGAAGTTGGTGCACCGCAAGGCGGCGCAGCAAGGGCAGCAAGCAAGCAGGGCACACGCTACACGCGGCGGCGGTCGGCGGGTGCGGCGTCTGCGGAGGGAGGGAGCGGGGCTGGGCGAGGGAGACGTGAAGAGGACAGGAGAAGTACGACAGCATGGGCAGGGGGCGGGGGGCACGCCCATGTGTGTTCAAGTGTTAGGTGAAAACGGAACCCCACACACGGCACAGCACAGCTAAGGGTTGAGTGGCGCGTCGGCCGTGCAGGGAGGGAATGCGGTTAGGTGCGAGTGCGGATAACGAAGCCCGACCGCAAGCCGCCCGTGAGAACCCGAGTCCCGGCCCAGCCCGCGTACTGCGTCGTATGTTACCTGGCAACCAGTGTATCGAAGATGTGGCTATGCGTGACGGCAAGCCGCAGCCCCGCCGACGCGCGCTCGAAGAGGACCCCATGCTAACAACGCAACTCGGCCCCGGCACAGCACGTTCTCGGTTCAACGCGTAGACGTACCTACGAACCAGGATGGGAGCACCGGCAGCAGGGCAGCAGGGAGGCAGGCAAGAGGGTCAGTAGGTGAAGTCGGCACACCGCAAGGCGGCGCACCAAGGGCAGCAAGCAGGCAGGGCACACGCTACACGCGGCGGCGGTCGGCGGGTGCTGCGGCTGCGGAGAGGAGGGAGAGAGCGGGGCAGGGTGAGGGAGACGTGAAGCGGACAGGAGAAGTACGACAGCATGGGCAAGGGACGGCAGGCAAGTGCGCGCGCGCAGTGCCATCGTGCAGAATGGCCGTGCGGGGAGGGGCAGTGTGCGTGTGTGATGCTGGCGGCACGCGGACT